>ML811965.1:241098-255245 GCA_009831015.1 Picea engelmannii
TTTTACAAACTGGGGGAAACAGGGTGTTACAATTCCCTCCCCCTTAAAGGAACATCGTCCTCGATGTTCTTATCTATCAACATGACATGCATGTACAGAAGTAAACAAAATTGGATATGCATGTCTCATGGCATCCTCCATTTTCCATGTAGCCTCATCTGGGCCAAAATGTCTCCACTGCACCTTGACCTGTGCAATGGTTCGGTTCTGGAGCGGGGTTTCTTTTCTGTCCAGTATGCACTGAGGTTCTGGTAGAAATTCTCCCTCGAGTTCCACCTAAATCACATACCAATCAATTATATAGTTAGCATCATGTACATATTTCTTCAATAATGAGACATGGAAAACATTATGTGCTTTGACTGTGGGAGGAAGTGCTAGCCTATAGGCTACAGGTCCCACTCTATCTGGAACCTCAAAGGGTCCACAATAATGAGGTGCTAACTTGGCACAAGCTCCCATTTTCAGAGAACTCTTCCGGGGTCTAACTCTGAGATATACATGGTCTCCCGTTTTGAACTCTCTTGGAGTTCTCTTTTGGTCGGCATAACTTTTCTGTCGGTTCTGGGCGACCTTCAGGTTTTGTTTTATTTGAGTCACCTGTTGTTCCATTTCTTTCAACATGTCGGGTCCAAAAGAAATCTGGTTTATGGGATTACTCCATCTGACTAGAGTATTACACGATCTACCATAGAGGGCTTCGAAGGGGCTCATCTTCAAGGATGTTTGGTAGTCGTTGTTGTACGTGAATTCTACCAGTGGCGGGTAGTCTTCCCACTTCTTGGGTTGATGTATTACATGCATTCTTAGCATGTCTTCAAGTATTTGGTTCACTCGTTCTATTTGTACGTCAGTTTGAGGGTGATAAGCGGTGCTAAACAGCAATTTGGTCTCTAAGCCAGCCATAAGTGATTTCCAAAAGTTAGAAGTAAATTTCGTGTCTCTGTCAGACACGATCTCTTTTGGCATACCATGCAATCTGAATATCTCCTTCATGAATACTTGGGCAATGTCTATTGCCTTGCAATTCGACCTGACTGGGATGAAGTGAGCAGACTTGCTCAATTTATCCACCACCACCATAATGGTGTCATTCTGTTTGTTTGAGGTTGGTAATCTAGTGATGAAATCCATGGAGATGGTTTCCCATTTCCATTCTGGGATTGGTAAAGGTTGCAATAATCCTGTTGGGTGTTGATGTTCTGCTTTAACCTGTTGGCACTCTATGCATTTGGCTAAGTACTCGGCTATGTCTTTCTTCATTCCAGGCCAATAGAATTGTCTCCTAGTGGTCGTGATCATCTTCTGGTATCATGGATGACCATAGTAGGGTCTTTTATGTAGTTCATCCAGTATGAACCTCTTCAAGTCATCACAATCTGTAATATAAAATATGCTTCTATAAGTGAGCAGACCTCCTTCGGTCATCTGGTAGCCTTCATATTTTACCTCGGTGGGATCTTGTTGTAGGTACATGGTCACAGTCTGGACAAATGGATCTGTCTTTTGTGCATTTCTAACTCTTTCTTTGACATTTGTCTCGCAGGTGCTCACCGCTGCCAGGTGAATTGTTTTCATACTTCTGCTAAGGGCATCAGCCACCCTATTTTCCTTTCCTTTAATGTGTTTGATCTCGAAATCAAACTCGCTAAGGAGGGCCATCCACCTAGCTTGTCTAGCATTGAGATTTGGTTTATCAAACAGGTATCGCAATCCACAGTGATTTGTCATAAGTACAAATTTTCTCCCCATGAGGTAATGCCTCCACATTTTCAAGGCATGCATTATGGCAGCCATCTCTAGATCATGAGTCACATAGTTGACTTCGTGCTCATTCAATTTTTGGGATTCATAGCAGATCACACTTCCTCCTTGCATAAGGATTCCTCCTAGCCCTTCCTTACAAGCACCTGTGCACACGAGGAAGTCAGCTTTTGGATCGGCGATTTTCAGCACGGGTGCATGGGTCAGTAGATGTTTCAGGGTTTGAAATCTTTCTTCACACTTCTGTGTCCACATGAATTTTGTCCCCTTCTTCTGGAGGGCAGCGATTGGACAACCAATCTTGGAGAATCCTTTTATAAATCTCCTATAGTATCCTGCTAGTCCCATAAAGGATCTGATGTCTGAAACATCCTTTGGGGTAGGCCATTCCATAATAGACCTGATTTTGTCAGGGTCTACCGCTACTCCTTCTTCGGAGAGAACATGGCCTAAGTAATGTATTTTCTTCTGGAAGAATTCACATTTGTTGAATTTGGCATAGAGTTGATGTTATCTTAGCACTTGCAGCACAATTCTAAGATGCTCTTCATGCTCTTTTCTATTCTTGAGGTAAATTAATATATCGTCAATAAAAACAAGCACAAATTTGTCCAGGAATTTGCTAAGTACATTGTTCATCAAGCACATAAAAGTGGTAGGGGCATTGGTCAACCCAAATGGCACCACCACAAACTCATAGTGACCATACCTTGTTCGAAAGGCAGTTTTATGGATGTCTTCACCCTTGATTCGAACTTAATGGTATCCCGACCTCAAATCAATCTTTGAGAAAATAGACGCACCCCCCAATTGGTTGAACAGGTCATCGATCATGAGCAAGGGGTACTTGTTCTTTAAGGTTACCTTATTGAGTTGTCTATAATATATACACAGTCTAAGGGTACCGTCCTTATTTTTCACAAACAGGACTGGTGCTCCCCATGGAGACACGCTAAGCCGAATATATCTTGAGTTCAACTAACTCGGGTGTACACCGGCACCTCTCCTAGTGTAAGTTCTATCGAGAAGTCTATGTCCCTTCTCGGAGGTAAACCCAGTACCTATTCCGGAAACACATCTTTGTATTCTCTCATGATAGGGTGATCGTTCAGGCTTGGTTTGTCACCTTCGATTGTTTTCAACACCTGTATTGCATATAGGGGACATCCCTTTCGGCAATACTTTCTCATTTGCAGAGCTGATATTTGTCTCACCAAAACAGGTTTTCGGATCCCTTGAAGGGTTATCTTTTTCCCTTCTTTACTTACACATTCTAAGTTTTTGTGGTAACAGTCCAATCTGGCTTTATGGGTGGCTAGCCAGTCCATACCAATCAGCAGATCATACGATCCCAGGGGTAATAAGTTAAGGGTTGTTTGGGTGGGGAATCTACCCAACATCAATTGGAAGGCTAGTATAACCTCTGCTACCCTTCTTTTGGTGCCAGAGGCTAACTGTACCAACCATGGCTTGGTGTGTTTTTGTGGCTATAGTTTACACTTATCAACAGCTTTAGGGGCTATATAACTCAAATTTGAACCAAGGTCAATTAAAACAAACACTAGATGGTTGGAAATCATACCTTCTATTTCCACTACTGAAGCTTGGTGGTCGGACTTGGTTTTATCCAAGGCTGCATAAATTTGTGGCTCACTCTTGGCCACATCATTGACGGTAGTAGCTTCTTGGATGTTATAAATCCTCCAACTATTCTGTTGTCGGTGTGGACAGTCTCTCAATAGATATTCTTCCCCACAACCCCAGCATTTCAAAGGTTCTCTCTTTGGGTTATCAGTCTTCACTGATATGGGTCCAGAAGTTTTATTTCCACTCAAGGAGGGAAAATTCTGTTGGTGCATACTCCAGGTTGGGAAGCTCATTCTTGGGTYCTTCTTATAGTTCTTAAATCTTGGGGATTTAATTCCCCTTTTCTGAAATCTTGAACTATTCTTMTGTTTCCATCCTTCGCGAGGTTTTGCTCGATGCCCAAACTGTTCATGACAATAGGTTGCCTTTTGAATAGTGCCTTCTAGAGTCTTTGGCTCATCAAATTCAATTCTATTCTGATAGTCCTTAGGTAGTCCACTGATGAAGCATTGCAACTTTGACTTTTCCGCCTTGATATAGGGTACATACCTCAACAAATCAAGGAATTTGTTGACATATTCTTCTATAGTGAGTTGTCCCAGTTTGAGTTCATAAAACTCTTTAGTCTTTTCATCGAAATATTTTTCTAACAGATACTTCTTTCAGAAGTATTTCTCAAACCGTTCCCAAGACAGGTCCTCTTCGTGAACCCCTTTCACATTCTTAAGGTATTCCCACCAAATGGAATCCTTTCCATTCAAGTTGAAGGTGGCCACTCGGGCCTTCATATTTTCTGAAAAATCATGGACTCTGAAATACTTCTTTAGTCCAAGCAGCCAGGCCTCTTCTTCCTCTCCCTTCTTTATTTCACCGTCAAAGGAGGGTGGTTTGGCTTTTCTGAATTCTTTGAATTTACGAAATTTGGAAGGCTTTTGCCTCTTCTATTTCCTTCGGGGATAGGAACTGGTTCTGCTACTAGAAGAGCCCTCTAAATCGCCAGCTTCCTTCTCAGAAGAATCATTCGACGCGTGTCCTTTATCTCTGGGGTGGACCTTTTTTGAGGTGCTCCTCTCAGTGTGACCACTGATATGACCATGTTTCTGAGTTTCAGGTTCATGCTGCATTTGTCTTTGTAGATCGGATAAACTCTACAGTAAAATTGTGTTAATTTCTGTTTGTTTTTCTTGTTCTTTCATCATCCTTTCATTGTCATCCTTACATCTTTGTAATTCGACCATGAGGCTCCTCACAGTCTCGGCTAGACCTGGAGGAGTCCCTACTGCCCTTCTTTCATCAGACTCTTCATCTCTATTGTGGGATCCCTCTCCCACTTCATGGTGAGTCACCATACTATGTGTTGATAAATTCCCATGGTTGATCTTCCGCTTGTGTGCAAAAGGGAAAACGTTGGTTGTTAGTCAATATTCATATTTATTTATAACCAATACATAATTCATATTTTCACATGTACACACACACAATAGGGATTTTTCATTCTTAACTTCGTACTTTTTATTAGGAAGGTTAAGACAGGGGGTTACTCTTTTTAAGAGTGTTCCGAACGGAGCTTCTGCACAACTCCTTCATGAGCCCAAGCAGGCTGACTGTTGTAACCATGCTCTGATACCAATTTGGCACACACCCCCTGCAGCGTAGTAGATTTTTCTCCTTTTCTAGAGGGACATAATCCCCGAGACCCAATGGGGCTTAGCATAGGTTGCAGATGCCACCTCTGCCTCGACAGAGTCTCTGCGCAACCTCTTGATCTTAAGGATCGATCGGTTTATTTTATGAGCTGAAACGATTTCTTTTGATTCCCAACTGGAATCTCCTTCCAATCGATCCATAGGTCCTTTCGGAAGCCCCCCTGTGCAAGCAGCACTAAGCGCGAGCTCCGCCCTCTCCGAGCAACCACAGCGCTATGACCAAGGCTTAACCCCAAAAGGTACTTGTCTCAACTCACAACTCGCGAGTTCGTGAGTCGAGGCTCCCTACTCTTCTTTTCCAATCTCGCGATACCCGAGATCACGAAATGGGTATAGCTCTCCTCTGTCAGCACCCTCCACACGTGACCACCGGCTAAGCTTAACGCTAGCTCCTCTCACTACTCACCACTTCTCACGTCGAAAGGTTGAGCACTCATGCTCTTATCCCGCGAACCTCCGAAACTTGGAAGTCGGCGAGGGTTGACCTTCCTTTCACACTTCTCGCAACTCGCCAATTCGCGAGTTGTAGCATCGAGCTCCCGTGCTAGTATCTCGCGAATCCTCGAGATGCAAGAAGTCAATGGAGTGTTGACTCCTTTTTCTCAGGCGATGTGTGTTCGCCTGTCAACCACGCAGGCCCCACCTTGTGGTTCTACCACGTGTCCACACTCATGCCTCAACTATCGGCACTTCGTGACTTCTGATGTCGAGAAGAGGTTCTCTCAACCTCCGAACCTCTGAAGGTGTGATGTGCACGATGAAGCTCCTGATCCAACGGTCCTCCCTTGACCTGGATCCAACGGTCCTCCCTTGACCTGGATCCAACGGCTATCCTTTCTCCTCGCGATTTTGCCACTTGTGACTTGGAGCACCCAACTCCTGGGCTCTCATCTTACGAACATCCGAGTTCGTGAGATCCCTCGATTTATACCACCTGTCCTCCTCAGATGGGTGGTCCTGATCTTCTCGCGACTTTGCCACTCGCAAAGTCTAGGTGCCCAACCTGGGCATCTTCCCTTCACGAAACCCCGAGAAGCGGTGTTAGCTTTCCCTCTCGCATTCTTGCTATTCGTGACTTTGCAAGTCGAAGGGTTGAACTCTCGTTCCCTTATCTCATGAATCCCCGAGACGCGAGAGGTCAACGGGTGTTGACTCCTTTCACTAGGTGACACGTGCATGCCTATCTATCACACGGGCCCACCTTGCGGTTCTACCACGTGTCCCTCATCCCCAGCTTCGACACTTCATGACTTCGCTTCCCAAAGCACTACCTCCTTTGTATCCCGGCACCCAAAGTGCCGAGATCCCAAACTCCTCGTTACACCTTATCACAACTCGCAACTTCGGGACTTTCGGGACAAAATTCTCAACCACCTATCCGCCGATATGCTAAAATGCCAAAATTCCGACACGTCGTCAATGCGGTTCCCACAACGGAACTTCCCACCCTTTTGGAGTTTCAGACTTCGTGAATCCTGATGTTAAGCTTTCGGTTCTTCAACCCATGAAACCCCGAAATACCGAGTTCTGATGCACTTCACCAATAACTGGCTCACACA
Organism: Picea engelmannii; assembly: GCA_009831015.1. Taxonomy (NCBI): domain Eukaryota; kingdom Viridiplantae; phylum Streptophyta; class Pinopsida; order Pinales; family Pinaceae; genus Picea; species Picea engelmannii. The sequence goes on from ML811965.1 coordinate 247,715, forward strand.
AATCCTTTCGCCTCTTTGGGACTTCGCCTTTCGTGACCTTGTGAATCTTGAGGCAAGGGTTTTAACCCTTCAACTTGCGAATCCACGAAATGAGATTACACGAGTGATCCAACGATTCTTATCGACTCAGATCCTACGGTATGATTTCTCCCAAACTTAAAACTTGAAAATAGGCTTACCGTAACTCCCCTGCTCCTCTGCAAGATCTGACGGCTCTCGGGACTTCGCGAATTCTCCACGAAGAATTCCGACCGTCCAATGCCTCCTTGACGACTCTTGTGAAACGAACATGGTAATTCCTTTGCTGCTATTTCGGGATTTCAAGAATTTCATTCTTCCTCATACAGGGTTACTATTACTTGCGCCTTCAAATCCTTTTATAGGTTCTTGGTGAGATTTCTAAGAAAGGTGTCTCTATGGGGAGATCTATCCAGGGTATTACCTGAGACGGATAAGGGTATAGATTTCCCGAGAACAGACTTGAAGTCTAAATTAATTCAATATGCGTATAAATAGCGATTTATAAAACATAAGCCATACGTAGTCTTTCCATTATAAGCGTGCAACTACCATTTATAAATCAAAACACTACACAGGCAGTCTTATACTCAATCCATTCATAAAACTGCACAGACTGTGAGCATACATGTCAGCATATAAATTTCAAGATGCAAGATGTAAAACACTTATCAGAAATAACACCAGATGTGATTGCAACTACTGAGAGGTGTGCTTGTTTCCACCCAATTGTAGGCTCAGCGACTCCCAACGGATTTACCACTAGCCACCCCTAAGCTGAGACCACAATGTTTTGAGACTATGTCTCTATTTTCCAGTGACCGAGAATGAAGGTTACTCTCCTCCTTCTCTGCTATCACTCACTCTGTGTTTTTCTAGAGTTTCTCTTCCTCTTTCCCTCACGTTTTCCCTTGATCGCCCACACTTCCTGCCTTTTCTCTTTTTGGCGAGGTTGTGTGTGGCACGATTTTCCTCCCAGTGGTCAGGTCTAAGGACTCTACGGATGGGCGGTTCACCCCCATCCCTCATTACTCATGAGGAGCCCTTTACCTACCAATCCTGACGAGTCATTTAATTCGGGGCCAGGGAGCCGCTCTTGGTTCTCCGGACCAGTGAAGTACAAATACAGTATTGGCTTCAGTGGAAGTTAACACTACCATTCCAGGTGCCTTCCACCACCTTTCTCCAGCCATCGTGGTCTCTTTTTCAGCATATCCCCTCTCAGCAATCCTGCAATATACATTCATAATATTATTCACATTCATCGACCTTTTTCACAAGGTCCATTCACATCACACATTCACATTTTTTTGTTTGCCACAGTTCTTGGCCAGTATAGTTATTTTTACAAACTGGGGGAAACAGGGTGTTACACAGTTGGGGTGCATCTCAACTAGATTTGGAGGTGTCAAGGCTTCAAGGGAATAAAATTGATTTCGTATTAACTTGGATGCTGCTACTGAAGTCCTAGGAGGACTCACATCTCCATCTCATTGTATCTTGGTGGCATATTCTTCTCATACTTCTTATTCTCTGTTATATTATTCTAGATCTGTAGATCTCATGTATGGAGATCAACATATTATCTAAATAAAGGTCAGATATGAAGTTATTTGGGAATTCTATTGTGTTATATTTCTTGTATATTGTTATCGCCATTTGTTGTTGTACTATATTCATTCTTCATATGTTATAAAACTTAACCCAATACTACCAGCGCAACTTTGAGAAGAAAACCTGCAAAAACACTCAAACAATAATACAAACAGATCAGAAAATAAACCCTGAGTTCCTAGCGAACCTCCTTTGGAACATTATAGTGGTATCAGAGAGAATTCCTTCGTCAACCAGTGATCAAACTAATTCCCAGGAGGAGAGGCCATGGAGGACATCCTTTATCAAGGATTTCAGAAGAAAAAGAGCCAGAAGTTAGTATGGAGGAAACTCAGGAGACAGAAAATGCAGTGTCAGAAGAAGCAACCATCTTAGCTGAAAAAATGATTCAAACAGTGAGTGATATGCTACAGAACAACTAGGTTATTATGCAACACAACCTAGAGGAGATGCAGAACCATTTATCCATGGGGCAGACAGAACTCAAACTATCCTTTGCAAATTTCCAAAGAGGGTGGGACAGGATGATAGCCTTAATGGAGGAATGGAGCAAACATTGGGGTATTATTTCTTAGTACTTGATGGGGTAAATACATGGTAGAGATCCACCTTTGTTTGGAGGAAATCAGGATTTTAGTGGTTCACATGGGGGAAATGGAAATCATGAGCAGTCCATACATAAACTCCATACAAAAGGGCCTAGATCAACTAAGGGTATACCTACCCCCTCTCACATAGCTAGTAGATCTACTCCTAGATCATACTTTCCCACCTTTTTGGATGCACAGCGAAGGGACACTAATACACTCCACCGTGAGAATCTAGAGGATTAATGGGAAATCATAGAGAGGGAGTACAACACCATGAGCATGGGATTCAGAAAACAGGTTTCCATGGTTGAGTATTTCCACATCAAGACGAAAAGCAGATCTAAAGAGCATCATAAAGGTGACAGTGAGCTAGGGTGCAAGGAAGGTAGAATGGAGATGCCATCCTTTGATGGATCAATTCAAATCTCAGCCAAAGTGTGGGTACATAAGTTAGATGCTTTTCTTCAACTGAATACCATGGAGGAAGGAAATGCCATCAAGTTTGCAACCCTGCACTTGATGGGCAAGGCATGTGACTGGTGGTTTCATGGGATTACCACATTGGGACATGAACATGTCACTTCTTACCATGATTTCACTCGGATACTCATTGACAGGTTTGACATGGAGGATCCAGAGCTTCATTTCAAGGAGCTCACACAAATTAGGCAGACAGGGTCAGTTGAAGCCTTCATTGAGGAGTTCCAGAGAGTGTCAGTTATGGTCCCTAACATGTCAGAATCCAGGTTGTTGATGATGTATATAGAAGGGTTGATTGAACCAGTACGTGGATAGGTTAAGGCCAAGACATACATAAGACAACCTTCAGATGCCACTATGGGAATTATGAGTTCATTTTCATGCCTTTTCGCTTGACCATTACGCCAACCAACTTTCAATAATGCATGAACCATGTGTCTAACACAAAGCTGAGGAAGTTCATACTTATATTCTTTGATGACTTGTTGATTTACATTAGGACATGGGAGGATCACCTCAAACATGTGGATGAGGTCTTGAGCATCATGGAGAAGCAGTGATTGTATGTCAAGGAATCAAAATGTGAAATTGGGATGACATAGGTACTCTACTTGGGACACATTATTGGAGAAAAAGGGGTACAGGTTCACCAAGAGAAGATCCAAGCAATCATTGATTGGCCGACATCCAAAACATTCACAGAGTTCAAGGGATTTCTTGGTATTTGCAGTTATTATAGGAGCTTTGTCAAAGGATTCTCCCAACTTTGTGCACCCCTAACTGATTTGAACATAAAGGGGGAATTTAAGTGGAGTATTGAGGCACAGTCAACATTTGACAAAATGAAGAAGGTGACGAGCACTTGTCCAGTATTATCCTTGCATTATTATTCTCATCCCTTCATGTTGGAGTGTGACACATCAGGTGAGGGTGTTGGAGTTGTTCTCATGCAAAATAGGCATCCTATTTCCTATAAGAGATGCAAATTGAGGGGGTTTGAGTTGTTGTATACTATTTATGATAAGGAAATGCTAGCCATAATTCATGCCTTAGCCAAATTCAAGAAATATCTAGTTGGGGCAAAATTTTTGGTTAGAACATACCATAATAGCCTCAAGTACTTCCTTGAACAGAAGGACCTCAATGAGAGACAACAAAAATGGGTGAGTAAGATTCATGCATATAACTTTGGCATAGAATATGTCAATGGAAAGAACAATGTTGCAGTAGATGCCTTGTCCAGAAGAACCTCAACCTACTCTATGTCAGAGATATCAGTTGACTGGAAATATCATCTATTGGTAGAATACTCTAAAAATAATTGTACACGTGAGCTGATGGATGGACAATTACAACATGATAGGTACGGGATTATAGATGACATCATTTATTACAAGGGAAGGATATATCTAGTTCTTGAATCCTTGTTCAAGAAAAGGGTGCATCAAGAATTTCATGATTCATCATTAGCAGGGCACCAAGGATTTCTTAAGGCATAAAGAAAGATAAGAGAGAGGTTTTCTTGGAAGGGTCTCAAGGGAGATGTCATGCGCCATATCAAGGAGTGTATCATTTGCAAACAAAACAAAGATGAGCACACTCACCCAACAGGTCTATTACAACCTCTCCCCATTACATAGCATAAGTGGGAGAGTGTGTCTATGGATTTCATTACAAGACTCCCCAAGGCACAAGGGAAGGATTGCATATTTGTAGTAGTAGATCGCTTGACCAAATTTTCTCACTTTTTTGCCACCTCCATGGAATTTAGCGCATCTTAGGTGGTAGATCTTTTTTTCAGGGAATTTTTCAGGTTGCATGGATTACCCAAAACTATTGTGAGTAACATGGACAATAGATTTATGAGCATCTTTTGGCAGGAGTTATTTTGTCTAGTGGGCACAAATTTAACCCCCAACACTAGCTACCATCCATAAACAGATGGATAGACTAAGATAGTAAACAAGTGGGTGGAAGGTTACCTCCGAAACTATGTGACAAGGCAATAGAAAGCATGGGTCAAGTGGCTATATTTGGGTGAATATTTCTACAACACCACCCGCCACATGTCTATTGGTATGTCTCCTTTCAAAGCCTTATACAGTTATGATCCCCTCACTTTTATTGAGGTTGTGTTTGGAGATAGCAGGGCCCCTATGGCTAAGGAGTGGATACATGAAATTCAAAACATTCTCAAAGATCTCAAAGACCATTTGAAAAGGGCTCAAAACCAACAGAAATTATATGCTGACAGGCACAGGGTGGAGCGCACCTTTGAGGTAGGAGACTTGGTATATTTGAGGCTACAACCATAGAGATAGGCATTCATTAAGAAAAATGGCACTGAGAAGCTCAAACCTCGCTTTTATGGGCCTTGCAAGGTGCAAAGGAAGGTTGGGAAAGTTGCATATGAATTATAACTACCACAAGGAAGCAAAATCCACAATGCATTCCATGTATCATGCCTAAAGAGGGCATTGGGGCAGCATGTTGTAGCTAATGAAGAGCTACCACCAGTTGATGAAGAAGGGCACTTTATCTTGATTCCAGAGGAGATTTTGGAATTTAGGGCGAAACAACTAAGGAATGGGGACATTAAGGAATACTTAGTCAACTGGAAAAAAAAATTGCCTATATAAGATGCCACTTGGGAGAGTGAATAGGTGCTACAATAGACAGATTCAGGATTGCTTGTGGGAAAGCAATTGTGTCGCTAGAAAGGTAGCCATATTAACTTTGATGAAAGAATACTAGAGACAAAATTAAAGGAAAAAATTGCTAGAAAGTTAAACAATCCAACACTGCATTAGTACACACAAACTAGAACTTTCATGTTGCATGCTAGTTTCAAATATTTAGATGGATAGTTCATAGAACAAAACTTAAATGTTTCAATGATCAATTGAATCTAGTTTATAATGTATTTTAAATAATTCAAAATGGAGAAATGGTTATTATTGACAAGGGTTTTACATTGAGAAAGAGTGAAAATGATCAAGTATTACTATTTTAATTAAATTTTTCATCCTAGTAGCAAAGGAATTTATCATTTTGCTAAATTTATCATTCCATTAATAAAATTTATCATTAAGCAAATGATGAGTTAAAATCATCTATCAGGCAAGTTCTCTACCTTGGAATTCAAATGGCCATATCCCCCTTGATACTAAGCCAATAGTGGTCATCTGATATATAAAGTCAAACAATACGGTATTCCTTTCCAACGAGTTAGCTTTTTATTTTAATTGACACTTCTACTTATAATGAGAGGTTTTACAAGACAACTACCCTTTTATTTTTAGTTTTATTTTTTATTTTTTTTAAAGAAATAACTTAAATTTTATTCTACTAACAAAGAACTAAGATCATATATGCATAATGCATGTTGTTCGAAGGGAAAATAAATAAATAAATAAAGTATTCTTCTATCAAAAATCATTTTTCACACAAAATTATCTACAAAATTTAAACTATCTAAGAGTAGAAATAGTAAACATATGTAAAAGTTGATTAATTACGGTGATTATGTGACAACATAATGCACACAATATGTAAATGATGGGAAAAGTGGATTTTTTTTAACAAAGAATTAGAAGTTAACGTGTTGAACAACACATCATTATAAACTACCTGGTAGCGTACTAAAAGATTAAGAAATAGTAAATTTGTTGAAATATTGTAACTACAAAGAGTATTCTTATTCTTATTATTATTATTATTTGAGTCATTTATTTATAGATCAAATCCTCTTTTTTGGTTTGATCATGTCGGGCATTGTAATTGACCAAATCCCCTTTTGCGGATTGGTCAAACCCTAAATATATTATGCAAATTGAGAAGTCGGCCCCCGAGCTAATTAAAGTGTTTTTAACCACTCAGAAGACAAGTCGGCCCTGCTGAGCGAAGAGACACCCTTTCAGCACCTGCCTGTTTGTATAAATAAAGGAAACCAACACCTCATTTGTACACTCACTCAACTCACTCATCCAGTGCACAAGTTTGAAGGAAGCTGCAGTTGTCAGTTGTCGGAAGAAGGAAGAGAGAGAGAGAGGTGCATTGCTCAGTGTTTGATATTCTCTAGGGTTTGGTTTATTGTCTTGGCATTGTATTGGCTATCTATATTAAGGAAGTTTTTGTTGGGTTTTCTTCCCCACGAGGGTTTTTGGGGATAAATGTTGTGTATCTTGTGATTGTGTTTCTCTCAGTGATCCTATCTATGCTATGGTTATCTAGTAAATTGAAAAGAAACCTAATAATATCTCAAAACTTAACATGGTATCATAGCTAAGCTGAAGAGAGCATCTTTCACTGGATAAAGAAAAATATCATTGTTGTCGTACAAGAAAATTAGGGATTTTTGTTGGAGGGGAATTTTTTCCTAAAACCCATATAGAAAAGTGCGCCCTACCCTAGTGAAGATTTTGGCATGTTGAGCACACCTTTTCAATGGATAGAACTCCCGGAAAGTGAACCCCTAGTTTTCACTGGTACCAGAAAACCAGAGAACCGGAAGTACCAGGAAACTAGAACCAGTACCAAAAGTACCAGTCCAAATTTCCACAAGCTCATTTTCAAGGGGTAAAATTTGTATTTTTAGAAATTTGACTACACCAACTTACTCGCCTCATCTCAGCGCATCTATCCCCTGGATCAGAATTTCAAAATTTGAAGTTTGAAAAATTAGGGTTTCCTCATAACACCCTAAGTTGCAGTTGCAGTTTCAGAATCAGTTGCAGTATCAGTTGAAGTATCAACTATAGTACTAATTGCAGTCACCCTTGAATTTTTTTAAAGGGGTTGGTAATTATTATCGTTGCTACCATATGGTG
>ML811965.1:255295-274248 GCA_009831015.1 Picea engelmannii
CAGAAGGATCTCAAGATCCAACACATTCAGAGGAATAATGCAACCCAGGTTTGATTATTCTGATATGCATCTATTTGTTATGACATTATTTTGATCTAGGTTGCATGTTGAAGCTATGACCATCATACTAACCTTTGGTCAAATTTAAGGTCAATGTATTAGATGGATTAAAGTTGAAATCATAGATTTTATCCTCTAACCCAACCTTCTATCAAAATAGAATATTGTCTTAGTACAGAAGATAGGTTGAATAAAGCACTCGTCATCTTGAGTGAAGGAGACTTGGAAGAAAAGCAACACACTCATTCTTGAGGACAAGACTCCAAGTTCCAGGTTTGATTAATTAAGTTGATAAGATTAAAAGTTGCACATGACAAGTTGATAACTACCCCATTACAAGTAAACACTATAGTTGAGGTAGCAGTTTTTGAAAAGCATTATGCTTGGTATCATGTGAGCATATTGACACAAATGCTTAATGTAATCATTTACCAGATACAACTAACATCTCCTCTAGGAGAAACTTCTTGTGTTGATTTCAGGTTACCTTGGATGAATGTTTGATCACAACACTAGAAGAGTGTTGATCTCATTTTGTATTGTATTTCTTACTTTTGATCCTTGTTTCAAACAGGTCACAAATGAAAGCTCTAAAAGAGCTACTGTGACGATTATTTGTGCTATTGTTTTATTTACTATTATCAAAAGAGTATTATTATTACTTGTTGTTTTGTTGACCTTGTCACAGGTGGTAACCCTGACGAAGCTATAGTGAAGGTTGGAGAAGGAAACATATTATATGAGACATGAAGCAGACTATGTACATGACCATATACACTCGTGTACCAAAGAAGATGAAGAAGAAACTATCTTTTGAGATTCAGAGTATCTCATATGAAGATTGATTGTAAGGAGCAAAAGGCTCCAAAGATGACCGAACATTAGAACAAGATCTCATAGCATAATTGTTCAAAGGTTAATGAAGCCACCTTGACGGGAAGCCTGACTCAGACTTTCATATTTAGACTTGGTATTCAACACCAAGTATACCCTGTAAGAGATGATGAAATCCTTGTAGACTCGGAATAAATAAAGGATAAGCCTAATCTCAGAAAGGATAAGATGAAGAGAAAAATTTCAGGATTGGGAGACAAATGCCATGAGATCAAGACTATGTCGTAACTTCAGAGACTCCTAGGAGATATGAAATCTTCTGGAAGATTCCCTTGTTTCGGTGACAAAGAAGGAAGCCAATCAGAAAGACTAGAATATGGATTCTTCCATGAGACTAGAAGAGAAGTCAGTATTGACTTACAAGATTGATCTATACAGATCAAGCATGTTGTAGATGTACAAATCCTGATGTGTGTCCAGAGGATTCTCCTAGCAAAAGGGAGAAGACTATGATGAGACACTTATTGAATAAATGGTTCCAGTATTTATGAAGACAACCAGAACAACCATGATTCATATATAGTATGAGATGTAGGGGGAGCAATCCCCATATTTAAAATTGAGTGGAAGTTGTTGCATTATATTAGTTGGGTCATGGAGACATGACTATAATGAAAGATAGATTTACCTCCATGAAAGAAGAAGAGCTACCTTCAGCATCAATTATTGAGCCACTCTCAGTTTGTTAGGGTCCTAACACGCACATACGTAGAACAATATATTCGGATGTGATAAAGTTCAATATTCATAAGGCCTTTCAATAAAATAGAATAAGTCGAATGTAAAAAGACCTAATAGAAGCTTCTGCTTCTAGAAGGATCTTCCTCTAGATGCTTCTTTTGATAGACATATTTAGTATAAATAGGAGTCGTGGGTATGAGAACCCTAGCTTGGATATTATTGTAATAGAGCTCTGCTCGACTAGAGGTTGCCCCCTTGAAGAGGCCCGCGAACATTGCTCTCAGAATCAAAGTGTTATTTATGTTGTTATTCTTATATCATTTCAGTGTTATTGTGGTGATTGTTCTAGTTATATTGTTGTTATTCTTCCATTTCTAGCATTTTAGTTTTGTTCTGCATACTTTTTATATCTGGTATATTACAAGTTGTATCAGATCACTTTCCTCGGTAGAAATTGTGGGTTAAATTTTTTTTTCAGGGTAGAGACGTATTATGGCGTCTTTAAGCCACAGAGATCTATCGTTACATGTGTTATCACTCCAAGAAACTCCTTAGGGTTGTAGACTAAGGATGCTTGGTAACTTAAAAATAATGTGTAGGTATGCTTGGAACAATGGGATCCTTAATGATTAATGTAATAGACAACTCATCATACATTCAAAAGAAACAGTGCTTTCAGGAAACAATAATCAGATCAAGTAATTTGAAAGGAGATAATGAAGAACACTAATCTTGATTGCCAAATACAACTGGATGTAGGGCTTAATGCAAGATAGAAAGAAATCATTCACTTCAAGTCTATGAGCTCAATAAAGAGATGACAGTCTTCATAAGCTAAGATAAACTGAAATAAAGTACAGAAAAGGAAACATGAATATTTCTGATATTGAAAACGAAAGGAGACTGTAATTTTATTATGCAATAAGAGTCTATACAGTAGCACAAAATTGTATTCCCCAGTTTGAACCCTTGTCTCTTAGAAAAGCTAGGCATTTGTAGCCTTTTACAATCAGTTTTTAAGATCCTGAAAACTTGGATCTGTATCTAAAAATAGCAAATCAAATTAACTAAGACAATCGATAACAAAGACTAGTGGCTAGGCTAGCATTCGAACTGTCTTCCATATCAAAATTTGACATATGTACTTCATCARCTTCTGGAATCTGTTGTGTCATGAAAAAGGTAAAGGCACCTGTCTTTGTAGCTGGATTTCTTCAATTACTCATAGTCGAAACTTTAGGAGMCCGATTTAGCATGTGGTTTTCAAAATCTCCATGAATCTTTGATGCTTAGTATTTTCTGACTAAGTAGATAACCCTTTAATACTCTAGAACCTCTTTAAATTCTTTGAAAATCGCCCTGCTCCATCTTTAGCTTTCAAAAATTATTTTTGTGCTTTCACCAGCTAACTCGCCTTATGATTCGTTGGTTAGCTGGTGAAAGCTCTGCCTTTCACCAGCTAACTAGTTGTAAATTTACCCTTTGCATTGGTGAAAGCTCTACCTTGGCCAAAAAGGAACTTTCACCTCCAAAACTGTTGTTTTATCAAAAACTCAGCGTGTCTCTGCTTTATCTCCTTGTATATTCACAGCAACCTAGGCTAGCACTTGCAGATCTGGGTGTGACTTCTGTTTTTGCTTCAATTTTCTAATCTTCCTCTTAAGGCGTTTTGCTAACCACCATAGACTGTTATAATCCTTGGTGATTTTATTCTTTCTCTTCTTGTCCTTGACATTTTCACGAGCCAACTTTTCAAATGCAGCATTTGTTTCTGCGAAATTATCAGACAGAGTTTTGTATCTCTCCTTAATTACTCTTTATAAAACCTCCTGTTGAGCAATCACTTCTTTAAGTTGCTTGATTTTCTGAATTTTCTTTGACTTTGTGCTCTTTGATGTTTCACCTTCATCAGTGTGAGTAAAAGTCTCACAATCCTGTGCAAATTCCATGGAATGTTCAGGGATTTTAATGGCTGGACTTTCATCTTCTTGCTCTGGTTTTGTTTCTGAGTCTGTGTATGGTAGATTTAAAATATTTGTTTTCTTTTCTGTAGGATGCTCTGTAGTAGTTTCAAAATCTAACTTTTTCTTTGACCTGTGAGACTTTATACCAATCCTATCTTCTGGTGGTCCTGGAAGAGTTCTCCTCTTCCTCGATCTGCTTTGAGGAGTTAATTACCTTTTTCCAACCTTCTTCTACTCATTCATGGGCTGGGTTTGGGTTTCGAAGCCTTCCCAAAAAAGAAAATGTTGCCAAGTCCTTCCTCTTTGTCTTAGCTCCTCCAGGATTATCAATTTGATTAGGCCAAAATGACAAAGAGTGTTTTTCATACTTAGAGGTTCAACTCTAATCTTTTGAAAAAAAATCGTTAAGCTTTTGTGCAAGAAGAAAGGTAAATTTAGGAGAGTTTTCCCTATAAAATGGTCTAAGAGCTTGAAATGGTATAGCATCAGCTTGTCATACCTTCCTTATGAGGTTATGTAGAGTTGGATGCCCTTGAACGAGTCCTGCCATTCATCCTCCAAATGAGAAACTGGCATACTTTTCTTCCATGCATCATTTCTGAATTCTTCCTTAAGATATGCTCTGAAATTGAGGTTCTTGGTTGTTGTTGTTTTGAACCAACTTTGGCCTGATCTAGGTAAGTTGGTCGTTGTAGAAATGGCGGCTTCATCAACTATGATTTCTAAAGACCCGACACAGGATTTATTTCCATCGTATGATTTAGCAAATGCTTCAGTTGTTGTTTGGTGACAACCGTTCTGTAACTTCTCAACATATCCCATGCAGCTTGCGTCTGAGAAGTGTTTTTGCACCTCTGGATGCGCCTGTAGAAAGGACAGACTATCTAATTCTTTCCTTAACAATTAACCACTTCATCTCCTTGCCATCTGCAATTCGAACCCCGGACAATTTTTCACACAAAAACACTGTAATCTGTTGTTTGAGCCGAGGTTTCGCGCTGGTGAAAACTCTCGGCGTTGTCTTTCAAAAATGAAAACATATCATATGCCTATGGATGATGCATGTTGGGGATATGAGGCGTCGATTTGATGTCACCAGCCGAGTAGTACCGCTCCTTTACCTGTGATGATGGATTTGAATTCGCCGTCTCCAGTGCCATTATCTCGTGAAGCATGCATTTCTGAACACGGTCCGCTTTGAAATCCGATTTAGACATGCAAAACCGAATCTTCATCATTATCTTCTTTCACCAGCGCCTTATAATGATTACGTGGCATGTTTTGAGCATGTCATCTTTTGATTTTTGAAAACGTGGAGAAAACACATGTATTTCGTGCTTTCACCAGCTAACGGTCCGTGGGGAAATGCTCCTTCACTGTTGAAAATCACCACTTTCACCAGCTAATCATCAACTTTTAAACACGAGTTAGTTGTTGAAAGTCTTTTCATGAAATTTTTAAAGAAAAGACCTTTATGGATCGTCTTATTTCTAAAATATGAATTAAAAAACCTAAGTTTTTCCACTGGAAGAACTTAAAACAAAATCGAGAAAACTACAAATAACCATGCTATCAACCACAAAATGAAACCATAGTGACTGATTCATTTTGGGAGCTAACATTTGGCTCCAAATGGGATGGAAACTTCCCTGTGAGGTGACCAAGAACCTAGCTAGACTCAGTAGCTTTTATTACAATTTAAAAAAATTGAAAAATAGTTTTGCTTAGTACCATTGGGCATGGAGTTATTCAAGTGATAGAAACAAAGAAAACAGAACTGAAAAGAATATGTACAAGTAGAACAGAGCTTTAAGAAAAATCCTTATGAAAAATAGGTCTTTAGAAAGCGCCCGTTGAAAGGGCCACCTGCTACTTCCTCGCCTACAAGATTTTGGAGAACAAAGGTATTGTTCTGTTGAACCGTTGTTATGATGAAAGGACCTATCCAAAGAGCATCAAATTTGTCGTGTTTCCCCTTCTCTTGCCTTGCTGCATCCCACTTTAAGACTAGTTCCCCTGTTTTGAAGATATTTGTTTTGACTTTCTTGTCGAAGATCTCCTTCATTTTTCCTTGGTGTAATTCTGTCTTTTCCAAAAGCTGCTCTCTATCTTGCTGTAACTCTACCAAATTATGAATTCTCCGAGTCAAATCACTTAGTTCAGAACCAGTTTCTTGTAAAAACTTTGCAACTGGTAGTGCAAGTTGAATAGGAAATGTGGCTTCAGTACCATATACCAACTTGAAAGGAGATGTACCAATTGATTTTTTACATGTAACCCTGTCAGCCCACAAAGCAAATTTCAGCATGGAATCCCAGCCTCAGGTATTTTGTTCAAGAAGCTTCTTTATAATTCTGACTAAACTCTTATTTGATGACTCAGCTAGGCCATTTCCTTGCGGATAGTAAGCAGTGGAATGTACTAGATGAATTCCCATCTCTTCACATAATTTTACCAAGTGCTTATCTTTGAATGTAGCAGCGTTATCAGTGACTATTCTCTTAGGGCAACCAAATCTGGCAAATATGTTTTCTTGCAAAAAATTTATGATGACAGTATGATTGGCATTCCTGGTAGGAATGGCCTCAATCCACTTTGTAAAATAATCGGTGGCAACAAGAATCCACTTGTGCTGACTACTAGAAGGCGGGTGAATCTCACCTATGAAATCCAGACCCCATTGTTGGAAAGGACCTGTGACCACTATAGGTTTGAGGGGAAGAGAATTCAGTTGTTGTTTTCCTTCAAATCTTTGGCACTTGTCACAAGTTCTCACAAACTCACACACATCTGAAAATAAGGATGGCCAGTAATAACCAGATCTTAAGATTTTATGTGCGGTGGTTTTCCAATAGTGATGTCCTCCGCATTCACTATTATGGAATTCAATCATGACCTTAGCTGCTTCTTCTTGGTTCATGCACCTCAACAATAAACCTATTGGATTTTTCCAGAACAATAAGTTGCCATTGATGCAAAAATTCATGGCTTTGAGCTTTAAAGCCCTTCCTTGTGTTTTTGTCAAATCTGAAGGGACTTATAAAGTTTGCAGAAAATGAATAATGTGACTGTACCATTTGCAATTAGCTAGGTGAGATGAGACCTGCATTTCCTCACCTTCTTTATCCTCTGAATACTGAACATTAGTTGCATTAACACTTACCAAATTTATTTCGAGCACCTTACAATTTTCTTCGGCCAGAAGTTTGGCAAGGCCTTGATCCTTCACAAGTTTTGTTGGTTTAATTTCAACATCAAATTCAATCAACTTTGCTATCCACTTACTCCTTTTTCCATCTATGTCGGGTTGTATAAGCACATCTTTAACTGAACTAGAGGGTACGAAATCTATTACCTTGGCTTGAAGGATGTAAACTCTGAAAGCTTTCAATGACTCTAAAAGCTATTACCTCCATATACTAAAGCTGAACATTCATCTAACTTTCAGCACCATCACTTTCAACGTGACCTACGCCTTCCACGGGTGGATGTGACCAAATTTGGTGGCTCGGATCCCACTGGTTGGGTAACCCAAATGGAACATTATTTCTCTTTATACAGCATTACAAATGACTTGGCCAAACTTCGGTATGGTGTTCTCCATCTAGATCAAGAACGTTAGCAATGGAGAAAAACTTCATGTCAAGGGTATATTGCTTGAACACAATTTGTGGTAGAGCTTTATGAATGCTTTGACACTGACACCAACCATTTGGGTCATTTGACAAAGTTGAAACAATCAGGAATAGTGGAAGACTTTATAGTTACTTTTGAGCGCCTGGCTTTTCGGACAGAGGGCATGTATGATGCCTTTTTCCGAGAGTGTTTTATCAGTGGCCTCAAGGATGAGATTCGGGCCCATGTCCTCATGGCTCGGCCTCAAAGTTTGGTGGAGGATGCTAAAAGAGATAAAGAAGCACAACAAGTTGTATCTTCTCACAACCGAAAACCCTCTTTTATCTCTCACACTAAACCAGTAAATCCCACTACTCCCTCCACTCCACTAAAGATCCAAAACTTGACCAGGGATGAAATGGTTGAACACAAACTCAAAGGTCTTTGTTATAACTATGATGACAAATACTTCTCGGGCCATAAGTGTAAGGAACAAAATATTTTTATGGCCATCTCGGAGGATATTTCGAAAGAGGATGTTGAAACTCCCCTTGTGTTTGAGTCACCTGAAACCACTAACATCACCCCTCCCTCAAACCCTCTCGAAGTAGAACCGGTCATTTCCCTCAATGCTCTCAATGGCTTCTCTGCTCCCCAAACCCTCAAGATAATCAGTTGCATCAAGCATAGGAAGGTCATCATTCTGGTTGATAGTGGAAGCACCCATAATTTTATTCATCGCTGCATTGCCCAAGAAACTCATTGCTACATCCATGTCGTCAATAATTTCCAAATCATGATTACCAATGGTGGCTCCATGAAATGTGGAGGGCGTTGTGAAAATGTGTGTCTCCAAATTGGTAACTACCACCTGAAATCTCATATGTTTGCTATCGACATGGGAAGTTGTGACATTGTGTTGGGTGCAAATTGGCTAAGGACTTTGGGTCCCATTCTCATGGATTTTAAGGAATTAACCATGCAATTCGACTAGGAAGGCAAACAATATAAGTTCCAAGGCATCACCATCGGTTCACCTGAGATCATTAGTTCCCATCGCATGGAAAAGTTGCTCAAAAACTATCATTTTGGTGTTATTTCCCAACTCCATGCCATACAAGCAACAGAGACACCCTTGGTGTCGCAAGACCTCCAATCCATCCTTTCTAAACATCAAGTGGTATTTTCCACTCCCTAAGGACTTCATCCTTCCCATGGTGTTCATGATAATTCCATTCCCCTTGTACCAGGAAGCCTTCCTCCCAATATATGTCTCTATCATCACCCCTTTCCCAAAAAAATGAAATTGAGAAAATGGTCCAGGAACTCCTTAACACGGGCGTTATTCACCCTAGTACCAGGCCCTATTTTTCTCCGGTGGTCATGGTCCTAAATAAAGAAGGTTCTTGGCGAATGTGTCCTGACTTCCATGCCCTCAAAAAACTTACCATTAAAGACAAATTTCTCATTCCTGTCATTGATGACCTCTTGGATGAACTGAGTGGCACCCAATTATTTACTAAACTTGATCTTCGTTCTGGCTACCACCAAATACGTATGAAAGAGGCAAACATTCCCAAGACTGCCTCTAGAACTCATGAGGGCCACTATGAGTTTTTGTTCATGCCCTTTGGCTTTTGTAATGCCCCCTCCACCTTCCAAAGCCTCATGAATCATGTCTTCCATCCTTTTCTCCGTCATTTTGTATTAGTTTTCTTTGATGATATCATCATCTATAGAAAAACCTGGACAGACCATCTTACCCATGTGAATTGAGTTCTCCATCTACTCTCTCAGCACAAAATTTTCCTGAAACAGTCTAAATTTGATTTTGGTGCCTCAGAAGTCGAGTACCTGGGTCATCTGGTTGGCAAGGACTGTGTCAGGGTGGATACTAAAAATATTGAAGCTATGCAAGACTGGCCTCACCCAAAGACTCTCAAAAGCTTGTGTGGATTTCTGGGCTTAACAGGTTATTATCACAAGTTTGTTAAGAATTATGGAAAGATTGCAGCACCTCTCACTACACTCCTAAAAAAGAACTCTTACGCTTGGACTCCAACAGCTGCTCAAGCTTTTAAAACCTTGAAGATGGCCATGTGCACCACTCCAGTCCTGGCCCTTCCTAATTTCACTAAGACCTTTGTCTTGGAATGTGATGCTTCAGGGAAAGGAATTAGTGTTGTCCTTATGCAAGAGGGTCAGCCTTTGTCCTTTACCAGCAAGCAACTGTCTAAAAGAAATCTGGGAAAATCAATCTATGAAAAGTAAATGTTGGCTATTCTACATGTCGTTGATCTGTGGCGCCCTTATCTATTGGGGCAACACTTCAAAATTAAGACTGACCATCAAAGCCTCAAGTGTTTTCTGGAACAATGCATTTCCTCCCCGGAGCAACAAAAGTGGGTGACCAAGATCTTTGGATATGATTATGAGATCATTTACAAGAAAGGCAAAGACAATGTGGTTGCGGATGCACTTTCCCAAAAATATGGAGATGAAGGATCCCTTTTTTCTCTTTCCTTCATTGTACTAGAGTGGCTCCAAGACATTCGTCGGGAATGGCTACAAGATCCCAAAAGTTCACGGTTGATCCAAAAATTGCAATCCAACGCTCTAGATTCCCCAGGGTACTCTTGGATCCATGATGAGCTTTGATACAAAGGTCGTTTGTATTTAAGTAAACAATCAAAACTTAAATCCACGGTACTTTCTGATCTTCATGCTACACCCACAGCTGGGCACTCTGGGTTTACCAAAACCTATGATAGGGTCAAACGCTCTTTTTTCTGGGATGGCATGAAACAAGACATTCGTAATTTTTTCATTGAATGTGATGTGTGTCAACGCAACAAGGGAGAAATAGTCAAATCTTTGGGCACACTACAACCGCTTCCGATTCCACCTGCTATTTGGAGGGATATCTCTATGGATTTTATTATAGGCTTACCCAAATTTGAAAATAAATCAGTCATCATGGTGTTTGTTGATCACCTTTCCAAGTATGCTCATTTTTGTGCTCTTCAACACCCATTTATAACATCCACGGTGGCTCAAATTTTCATGGATCGGGTCTTCAAGCTTCATGGCATGCCGCATTCTATTGTTTCTAATCGCGACCCAACTTTCACCAGCTATTTTTGGCAAGAACTATTCAAGCTACAAGGCACTGAATTGCATCTCAGCACAGCTTATCATCCCCAGACTCATGGCCAAACGAAAGTTGTCAACAAGTGTTTGGAAACATATTTGAGGTGTTTTGCCTCGGAAAAGCAAAATCAGTGGGCTCAATGGTTACCCCTATTTGAATGGTGGTACAACACTTCATACCATACAACTACATGCATGACTCCTTTTGAAGCGGTATATGGACAAAAGACACCTTCAGTTCTCTCATACATACCTGGTGTCTCGAAGGTCCACGCAGTTGACCAAATGCTTACAGTTCGAGAGGATATTCTTTGTACCCTCAAAGAGAATTTGGTCATGGCACATAATCGCATGAACCAACAAGCATATCAAGGTCACTCTGAACGTCAATTTGCAGAAGGGGATCAGGTGTTTCTTCGACTGCAACCTTACAAGAAAAATTCCCTCAAGGTCGAGCATTGTTAGAAGCTAGAACCCAAATTTTATGGTCCTTATACCATTCTCAAGTGTGTGGGACAGGTGGCCTATCAGTTAGCTTTGCCCAGTCATTCTAAGCTACATCTTTTTTTTCATGTTTCATGCTTAAAGAAGGTGATTAGAACTAAGTGCCAAATTCAAACCAACCTTCCCGAGTTAGTCGAAGAAGGATCCATTTGGCTACAGCCACAAGCATTTTTGAACTAGCGTGAGCGTCACCTACATCATAGAACCACCAAGGAAGTGTTAGTCGAGTGGAAAGATACAACTCTAGCAGATGCCACTTGGGAACCAGCTACTATTCTGCAACAATCTCCACATCTCAATCCTTGAGGACAAGGCTGTTTTTAAGGGGGCGGACATGTTAGGGTCCTAACCCGCACATAGGTAGAACAATATATTCAGATGTAATAAAGGTCAATATTAATAAGGCCTTTCAATAAAATAGAATAAATCGAATGTAAGAATACCTAATAGAAGCTTCCGCTTCTAGAAGGATCTTCCTCTAGATGCTTCTTTTGATATACATATTTAGTATAAATAGGAGTTGAGGGTACGAGAACCCTAGCTTCGATATTATTGTAATAGAACTCTGCTCGATTGGAGGTTGCCCCCTCGAAGAGGCCCGTGAACATTTCTCTCAGAATCAAAGTGTTATTTATGTTGTTATTCTTATATCATTTTAGTGTTATTGTGGTGATTGTTCTAGTTATATTGTTGTTATTCTACCATTTCTAGAATTTTATTTATGTTCTGCATACTTTTCATATCTGATATATTACACAGTTTTAGTTGAAGTTGTTGTCATGATAGAATAAGAGGAGTTACTCACATAGTTCAGCAGCCACAGTGAGGATGAAGCAATCATTCTCAGCCTCAGAGCAGTTGCAGGTGCAGAGTCCCAGTTCCAGAAGGAACAGTTGCAGAAAGAGGAGAGGACATACTCTCAGGCAGTGAGACAGATAGTGCTTTGCAGAGAGAACATAAAGATAGTACAGATTGTGTAGATTGAGATGTAGCTGAGCAAGTGTATCAGATTGGTACAATGTAATGAGAAAATTTGATTTGAAGATTGAAGATAGAAAGACTCATGTCTACCGAGTGAAGGAAGCTTTGTATGTGTTGAGGCAAGCTCCTAGAGATTTGTATGGAAATATTGGGAGTTTCCTGACGAGATTGGGCTTTACCAAGAGTAAAGTTGATTCTAACCTTTATCTCAAGGTTATGAATGATGAAGCAATGATGTTACTACTATATGTAGATGATGTATTGTTGACAAGATGAAGGAAAGCACAACACAGATTGCAAAAGAAGCTTGCTACAGAATTCGAAGAAAGACCTAATGCTTTATCTCTTAGGTCTTGAAGTTTGGCAGAGCCTAGAGAAGATCTTCCTTAACCAAGGGAAGCATGCAATAGAAATATTAAAGAGGTTTGATATGTTGGAGTATAAATCCATGAACACACCCATGGAAACAAAGTTGAAGCTCCTAGTAGATACCTCATCATAATTGGTTGATGCTACTCTGTATAGATGTGTTCACCTTGATGATGCAAAACATGTGATGAGATACCTTAAGGGTACGTTGGATTTTGGTCTCAATTATAATGGAGATCATGACTTCAGATTGTATGGATATACTGATTTAGATTGAGATGGAAGTGTTTCTGATGGAAAGAGAAATTCAGGATGTTGTTTCAGTGTAGGGTTATCCATGACTTCATGGAAGAGTAGGGAGCAATTTAGTATTGCTCCGAGCACGGTAGAAGCGGAATACATTGTTGCATGTTTAACCATTTGTGAATATGTATGGCTTCAGATATTGTTGACAGATCTATTTGATCCGGAGATGGAAGCCACCGTGATCCTATGTGATAACCAGAGTTGTATAGAGATGATGTGTTCTATGATGATTCGAAGCACATAGAGATCCAATATCACTTCATTTGTGATATGTTGGAGAGAGGATCCATAAAGCTCCATTATGTTGGCATGTGTTGATGAATGAAACTATGTGAGACATTCTCCAACTTACAAACATGTGAGGTGTGGATCATTGCAGCTATGTGAGTCTTTCTCTCATCTTACAAACCTGAGAGAAAGCCCCTAAGAAGGGTACGTGGTTCCTTCCTGAGACGGACCTAGGAATGTAGAGATGACCTCCTCCATTCAGAGAGTTGAGAATAACTCCAGATGATTATCCAGTGGGAAATGTAATTTGTTGAGTTGGACGTGCATGTGGCTGAGAACAACGTGAACGTGTGAAATCTCAATGTGTTGGGTGCATCATCATCTGAACAGAAATGAAGATGATGTATTAGCCTCCTCTGAGCAGCAGAGTTGACGAGAAGACTCCAAATGATTCTCCTGTGTGAGGCAGTCAGAATGAATATCTGTACAGTGGACGTGCCTGTGTATGAGCACTAGTGGTTATATCAGATCCTTTGATATATATTGTTCAAGAGTTAGACCTGCCTGTAACCATAATTGTTATGTAAAGGGTACAGGTCACCCCACCTTAATGTAAGCAATAATAAATGTAAAAGATAATTAATCTGGTTAATATTAATTATAATAATAATAATAATGCCCGCACGGGTGTAGACGGATTGGCAAGTGCCGTGTAAATGGAAGGAAATTTGTAAAATGAAGTCTCATGTTCGATTCTCACCCGGATTTACTCGTGCGCCATTCTTGCGGGTTGGGTGGTTGCACCTGGGATTATAGTGGTAGCCGACGGGGATCGACCCCGTGTCACGCGAGTACGAGAACCGCGAGTTGTCGATTCCCCCAGTAAAAAAAATAATAATTATTATTATTATTATAATGCGACTTAGAGAGGTCGGCCCTTTTGAGCCAATAAACACTTATGTTGACATGTTTTAGGTTAGTATAAGTAAAGGTAAAATCCCCATTGTGAAAACATATCTTTCATGTGATTTTGGAAATTTCAGCAAGTACATTTACTTGGGAAAGGTGCACACCTCTCTTGGGTGCTAGTCTTCTAGGGTTTGAGCACCCTCTTGTGTGCTACATCTTTCTTGGTGTTGAAGTTCTTTCTATTGAAGAATATAGCAAAGGATTTGACTGGGTTTTCTTCCCTTGTTGAGAAGGGTTTCCTAGGATACTTCTTATGCATGGTGTTTCTTCTTGTGATCTTGGTTGCTGCAACATTATTGTTTATGGTTAAGTGAAATGATAAAATGAAATGAACTTCATGCTTAACCTAGATTATGAAAAATAAACATGGTTTCAAAGCATAGGTCTTGAATAACCCATTGCACAAGCATCTACCAGTCTCCTCTCTCTTCTGCAGAACCGTACGACCCTCCTAGGGTTTCTAGAAAATTTGTATGACCTTCCTTTATGAGGTGTTTTCAGCCCTCAAACACTTGAACGTTAGGGCTAATTTTGTCCTAGGAGAGTACGACATCCTCCAGCGCATCTCTAGAGACTCTCATAGTGACATTCTGAGCATTTTGAAATTTTGGCCCTAGGGTTTCGCTAATTTCTGCAGAAATTTCAGAATTAGGGTTTATGCAAACTCATTAAAGGAGCTCTTCAGCTCACCAGTGTTCTCCTTGTTAAGGTTTAAGGTATTATTAGGTTTCTTGTCATTTTACTAGATAACTATAGCATAAATAGGATCACTGAGAAATACACAATCACAAGAGACACATAATTTATCCTAGGAAACCCTCATGGGGGAGAAAACATAGCAAAAACTTCCTTAATATAGATAGTCAATACAATTCCAAGAGATAACTCAAACAAATACAGAAATTCCTCTCCCAAGAATGCGCCTCTCTCTCTCTCTTCCTTCTTCTCCAACTGCAGCTTCGAACTTGCGCTCTGATGAACAAGTGAGTGTGTATCGAAATGAGGTGCTAGCCTCTTTATTTATACAATCTGGCACATGTGGACAGAGGTGTATTTTCACTAGCAGGGCCGACTTCTTATTCTGGGTGATTATAACCACCTTTAATATATTATGGGGCCGAGTTCTCATTCTGCCTATTATAATTATGGTTTGACCAATCCGCAAAAGGGGATTTGGTCATTTACAATACTCGACATGATTAATCCGCAAAATGAGATTGATCTAATGAATAATACATCAATAATAATTAGAATACTCTTTGCAGTTATAATATTTCAACACTCTCCCTTAACAAGAAGGGTATTCTACAATAGCATTAGGCGAGAGACAGGATGGCATCATCAACAACATCTTGGAACACTAACTGGCATATATATAAATCATCGGAATTTTTTCTCATCATCAACATCGTCATTCACAACGGAGAGTTGGAATGATATCATCATCTGCATCAACATGGATTAGTATGAAACTAATACATCATCATCACAGCACGAGGTTGGTCATATCATCACAACACGAGGCTGTCACATCATCACAGCAATTAAGTTGGCACATCATCATAGCAATTAAGCTAGCACATCATCACAGCAATTAAGTTGGCAACACCACACAACAATTAAGATGGAATCACAACACGGCATTTAATCTTAAAACACCACACAACAATTAAGTTGGAATCACAACACAACAATTAAGCTGGCAACACCACACATCAATTAAGCTAGAATCACAACACAACAATTAAGCTAGCAACACCACACAACAATTAAGATGGAATCACAACACAACAATCAAGTTGGCAACACCACACTACTCCCCCTTACGAGGGAGGTCCTTTCGGACTATACCAATCTTATCTCGAAAGTACTCAAACTTTACATGAGATAGAGGCTTGGTCCACACATCAATTGTTAATATTATGGTAGCTTCGGGAGGTATGAACCTCTATTTTGACCTATGATGAGATTAGAATATTTCGGAAGGAAGAAAAGAAGTAAAGGAAACCCTAGATGAGATGTCGGCTGCAAAAATATATTTAATATGAATTAAATAGTACCCAGAAGGAGAAGTCGGCCCCAGTAAGCCTGCCAAATTACTATAAATATAGGGTGTCAGTTTCTCATTATACACATTCTCAGAATTGCAAAGAGCTAGTTGTGCGCACTGCAGTTAGCAGTTTTGTGCGCAAGTTTCTAGGGAAGAGTGTTGCGCCAGTTCCTGGGTGGGACTATCTGATCATCTTTGGTTACTTTTCTTGCCTGGTGCATTAGCCTTGCTTGGCTATTGATTGCTACTAGTATTCTTCTCTGTCAAGGTCAAGGTGCTCGGAGGGTGGATTTGGCCTATGGTTGGGTGACAAGGGTATTGTAAATGGTAAAACGAGCACAATCTTTCATATTCTAACAGGTTATGGGCCCACACCTCCTTCATTCAGTCTAAATGTTGGAAGGAAGCATAGTCGCTAAGATATTGAGCTCACTGAGGAACTGTCGCTAGGGTTACTAGAAGGAGCAGCTTCCAAAGACATTGTCACTAGGGTTACTAGTAGAAGCAGTTGCAGAAACCATAATCTCAGATCCGACACCTTGCGATGGAGCATCTCGCTCAAAAAGAAGATATTCAGATGCACCCTAACTCAGTGCACCTCTTGGCTCTCTCAGAAGATAGAAACAATGAAGTTGAAGTTTTGGATCAAGGCATGACCAGTTACCAGTCAACCGAAGACATGAGTGAAACGATCAGTCTTTTACACTACTCAACACTTACCGGAACGATTGAAGATGACATGTGGATAATCGATAATGGAGCTTCTAGGAACATGACGGGAGATCAAGCCAGACTCTCAAATCTAAATGAGAAGAAGACCTCATACAAGGTAGATCTTGGAGACAAAACCACTTACCCCGTGGAAGGATTTGGACAAGCCTCCATCAAAATGAAAACAAGTAACTATGTTCACTTAAGCAATGTTTTATATGTACTTGGTTTAGAAAAGAATCTTGTATCGATATCTTGCCTAGAAGACAAAGGAAACATAATAGCTTTCGTGGATGGAAAAGTGTTATCTTGGCATAAAGACTCCAGCATAGATAATGCTAGGGTTACTGGAAGTTGTGAAGGAAATCTGTATAGACTACTAGAACAGAATGAATAAGCTCTTGTACATAACGAAGTCAACCCTAATGAGCATTGGCATAGAAGGTACTCTCACATCAACTATCAAGCATTACCTTTTCTCAGAAAGATGGTTGAAGGAATACCAGAATTGAAATCTACACATGAAGGAATCTGCAAGGGATGTGCCCTTGGGAAGAATATCAAAAAACCATTCCCAAGCAGCAACAACAGATATAAGGAGATTCTAGATCTGATACACTCAAATGTTTGTGGTCTGATGCCAGTGAAATCTCTAAGAGGATCCTCTTACTATGTAATCTTCATAGACGACTATTCAAGAAAGACTTGGTTATATCTACTCAAAACAAAAGATGAAGTATTCAGCAAGTTTCAAGAGTTCAAAGCAGAAATAGAAAATCTCACGAATAAGAATATCAAGACGCTAAGAACCGATAATGGTGGAGAATACACATCAAAGGAATTCGTTGCATTTTGCAAATCGACGGGGATTAGGAGGGAGCTCACTGTTCCTCATAATCCTCAACAAAATGGTGTAGCAGAAAGAAAGAATGGATCTATTGAAGAAACTGTAAAAGCCTTACTAAATGATCAAGGTCTATCCATGTTCTTATGGGGAGAAGCAACAATGATAGCAATATATGTGCAGAATAGAAGTCCTCATCGTATATTGAAGGACATGACACTAGAAGAAGCCTTCTCAGGTAAGAAACCTAATGTGGAAAATCTAAGAATATTTGGATGTCTAGTTTACTCTCACATTCCCAAGGACAGGAGGAATAAACTAGAACCTTCAGGAAAGAAAGGGATATTCGTGGGATACAATGATTCATCCAAAGCTTATAGAATATATATTCTAGAACAACACAAGATCAAAGTCAGCAGAGACGTAACATTCAATGAGAAGATGGCCTTCAAGAAATCCATAGAAGAAAATATAGAAGAAGAAGAGATTGAAGAACTTAACGAAGAAAGCACAGAAAACGTAAATGACGAAAAGGAAATACCTGATCATCCTATGGAGCCATGTGAAAACATTGATTCAGATATCATACCCAAGACCAAGAAAAGACCATCTTGGCTTGAATCTACCTTAAAAGACACATAAAGAATCAAGGTTCTAGAAGGAACATTTAGAAAGAGTAAAAGACCTAAAATATTCTCAAGTTATGTAGCATACATGACGAAGCTTCTAGATGCAGAACCTACCACATTTGAAGAAGCAGTTCAAAAGGAACAATGGAAAGAAGCTATGACAGAAGAGAATCAATCCATTATGAAAAATGAGGTATGGGAAATCGTACCAAGACCTAAAGAAAAATCGGTGGTAACCTCAAAATGGGTGTACAAGATCAAACATGCAGCAGACGCAAGCGTGGATAAATACAAGGCAAGATTCGTAGCTAGAGGGTTCTCCCAGAAGGAGGGAAAAAATTACGATGAAACATTTGCTCCGGTGGCTAGATATACTTCCATCAGAGCTCTCATATCTCTCGTTGCTTCCATGGGATGGAACTTACATCAGATGGATGTAAAGACAGCTTTCCTCAATGGAGCTATTGAAGAAGAAGTATATATTGAACAACCTCAAGGGTTTGAGGTACATTCCAGAGACACTCACGTCTGCAGATTGAAGAAAGCTCCATATGGACTCAAGCAAACTCCAAGGACTTGGTATGCCAGAATGGACAGCTATCTAATGAGACTTGGTTTCTCCAAGAGTCATGCAGATCCAAACCTTTACTATAAATTCGTAGACAATGCACCTGTAATCCTACTTCTATATGTTGACGATCTATTCATAACAGGTGAAGAGTCTCTCATTATCCAGTTCAAGAAGGAATTAGCTTCTGAATTTGATATGAAAGATCTAGGTCTCATGCATTATTACTTGGGACTGGAGGTGTGGCAAAAGCGTGGTGAAGTATTCCTTGGACAAGGA
Source organism: Picea engelmannii (assembly GCA_009831015.1). Taxonomy (NCBI): domain Eukaryota; kingdom Viridiplantae; phylum Streptophyta; class Pinopsida; order Pinales; family Pinaceae; genus Picea; species Picea engelmannii. The sequence goes on from ML811965.1 coordinate 274,098, forward strand.
AAGTACGTAATAAAGATCCTTCAGAAATTTGGAATGATGGATTGTAAGTCCATGGACACTCCTATGAATGCAGATATAAGAAAAGTGAAAGTTCTAGATTCTGATCCAGTAGATCCATCTCTATATCGACAACTAATTGGGTCATTGATGT
>ML811965.1:274298-300413 GCA_009831015.1 Picea engelmannii
CTTTGTCGTGAATACACTAAGCCAATTCTAGGTGGAACCAATACATGAGCATTGGATAGCTGCAAAGCATGTATTAAGATATATTTGTGGAACAATAAACTATGGTTTGAGATATACTGCATCCAACAATATATAGCTTCATGGATTCACAGACTCAGATTGGGCAGGAAGTGCAGAAGACAGAAAGAGCACTTTAGGTATGTGTTTCAGCTTGGGCTCCGCTATGATATCTTGGGGTGGCAGGAAACAAAAGTCTATCGCACTTAGCACAGCAAAAGCAGAGTATATGGTAGCATGTGAAGCATGCACTGAAGCAATATGGATAAGGAAGTTAATCTCTGATTTATTTGATCAGATTCCAGAATCGACCATAATATATTGTGATAATCAGAGTTGTGTAAGATTATCATAACAGCCCGTGTTTCATGAAAGGTCGAAACACATTGAGATCAAATACTACTTTATTTGAGATAAATTCCAGGAAGGAGAGGTAAAGCTCGAATATATCCCCGCTGATGAGAAGACAACAGACATTCTGACAAAACCTCTATCCAAAATAAAGTTTGCATATTTTCGAGAAAAGATGGGGATCATGGAAATAACTCCCTTAGCTGAAAGGGAAGACTCTCCAAGTTAGGAGGGAGCACTTAAAAATATTATTGAAACATTTATCTTTGTGATTGAAAAATAGTCCAGATTGGACAGATTCTTTCTTGTTCAGAAAGTGGATTGAGATTTTTTATGGACAGCAATTTCCCATTGTGGTTAACATGGGAAATGGTCCAGATTGTTGATGTATCATAGAAAACGACTTCCCATTGTGGTTAACATGGGGAGTGGTCTAGGGCAGTCTCTCTTCTTGAGGGTTACTCAAGAAGACTGGCACGCCTCGTCGGACAGTGATTTCTCATTGTGGTTAACATGAGGAATGGTTTGTTTTGGAGGTTTATACGGGACAGTCTTTTCCTCTTGTGGTTAACTGAGGAAATGGTCCGGATAGTCATTCCTTAGGGTTTATACATTCTCTCCAAGGTGCACTTTGATTAGTGTAGGAGGAATGGCCCAGGGTGGGGAATGGTCTAGGCTCAGCAATCAGGGATAGACATTCCTTAGGGTTTATACATTCTCTCTAGGGTGCACTTTGATTAGTGTAGGAAGAATGGCCCAGAGTGGGGAATGGTCCAGGTTCAGAAGACAGGACAATTATTCTTCCTTGCTTGAGAAGAATAGTCCAGATATCTCATTATTCTATTATGAGGGCATATATTCTTTCATATCTCACAGACGTGAGTGAAAGATTGTCCGAGATGATTCATTTTTATTTTAACAATATTTTTTTGTGCAGGTTGGCATCAGATGATTGTTATGGAGACTACATGTCTCCAGATAGTAGAGATATACTACTGTGGTGGATATGTTCCACTGTTTGTGAATATGTGTCATGGTTTGAGTAGTTGTGTACTACCGTGGATAGACACAGTTGTGTTCTATCAATTGATATTGTATCAGTTGTCATAGGAGATTATCCAGTTGAATAATAATGACGATGCTCGTGATGCTACCAGTTGAATGGTCTATTGTGCTCAAGACCATACCTCCCTAGCTAGGAGGGAGTTTTAATATTATGGTAGCTTCAGGAGGTATGAACCTCTATTGTGAATTTGACGAGATTAGAATATTCTGGAAGGAAGCAAATAAGTAAAGGAAACCCTAGACGAGATGTCAGCTGCAGAAATATATTTAATATGAATTAAATAGTACCCAGAAGGAGAAGTCAGCCCCAGTAAGCCTGCCAGATTACTATAAATACAGGGCGCCAATTTCTCATTATACACATTCTCAAAATTGCAGAGAGCCAGTTGTGCACACTGCAGTTGGCAGTTTTGTGTGCAAGTTTCTAGGGAAGAGTGTTGTGCTAGTTTCTGGGTGGGACTATCTAATCAGCTTTGGTTACTTTTCTTGCATGGTGCATTAGCCTTGCTTGGCTATTGATTGCTACCAATATTCTTCTATGTCAAGTTCAAGGTGCTCGGAGGGTGGCTTCGGCCTATGGTTGGGTGACAAGAGTATTTTCAATGGTAAAATGAGCACAATATTTCATATTCTAACATCAACAACCTGTTCATTTGTGCTAACATATTGGAGCTTTATGGCTCCTCTCTGCACCATGTCACGGGTGTAATGATATCGGATCTCTATGTGTTTTGACTTGTCATGAAATACAAGATTCTTTGTCATCTTTATACAGCTCTGGTTATCACATAGGATCGTGGTTTCTTCCATCTCTAGGTTGAATAGACCAGTCAACAACTTACGAAGGCATATGGCTTCACAACTGGCAGAACACGCAGCAATGTATTATGCTTCCACTGTACTGAGAGAAATACCTTATTGCTTCCTACTCTACCATGAGATCATGGTTGATCCCAAACTAAAACAGCATCCTAAAGTGCTCTTTCGGTCAGAGACACTTCCAGCACAATCTGAATCAGTGTACCCACTCAGTCTAAATTCATGATCTACATCATAACTGAGACCACAATCTAACGTACCCTTAAGGTACCTCATCACATGTTTTGTAGCAACTAGGTGAACATGTCTGGGTTCTACCAGAAACTAACTCAAGGTGTTCATGGCAAAACAGATATATGGTCTGGTGTTCATCAGATACATCAGTGATCCAATGATCTATCTATACAGTGTGGCATCAATCAATTCTGACGAAGTGTCGACCAGAAGCTTCAACTTCGTTTCCATGGGTGTATTCATGGAATTGCACTCCAACATATCAAATCTCTTTAGGATTTCAACTGCATACTTCCCTTGGTTAAGGAAGATTCTCTCTGGGCTCTGCCATACCTCAAGACCTAAGAAATAATGCATTAGGCCAAGGTCTTTCATCTCGAATTCTACGGCGATCTTCTTCTTACATTCGGTGATGAGATTTTCTTCTCCAATTAAGAATAAGTCATCCACATATAGTAGCAATATCACTGGCTCATCATTCATAACCTTGAAGTAGAGGTTAGAATCATCTTTACTCTTGGTAAATCCCAAGCTTGTCAGAAAATTGTCTATCCTTCCATACCAAGCTCTAGGAGCTTGCTTCAACCCGTACATAGCCTTTTTAAACTTGCAGACATGAGTCTTCCTATCTTCAACTTCAAATCCTTGAGGTTGTTCTATATACACTTCTTCTTCGATGACACCATTTAGGAAAGTTGTCTTTACATTCATATGGTGTAACTTCCACTTCATCTTAGTTGCAAGAGCTATGATGGTTATGATCAAAGTGTATCTGGCTACAGGAGCAATTCTCTCTTCATAGTCAATGCCTTTCTTTTGAGAAAATCCACGAGCGACAAACCTTGATTTATACTTCTCAATACTTCCATCAGTAGCATGTTTTATTTTGAAAATCCATTTGGAAGATACCACATCCTTGCTCTTTAGTCTGGGAATTATTTCTCATACATCATTATTTATTATGTATTGGTATTCTTCTGTCATGGCATCTGCCCATTCTTTCTTCTGAATGGCTTCTTCAAAGCAGGTAGGCTCTTTCTCTAGGAGATCACACATCAAAGCCATATAAATGGAGAATAGATTAGGTATCTTCATCTATCTCTTGGTTACTTCGGGAGCACCATACTTCTCTCCATATTGAATAAGTTCCCTATCCCAAGCAGGCTTTCTCTTATGGGAGATCGTCATCTGAGGAGGTTCTTGAAATTCTACAATGTCATAATCTTCTAGAATTTCCTCATCAGGAGAAGTTGTGAGTTCCCTCACTGGTTCTGCAACTCTGGGAACTACAGGTTCCTCTTCATATACTTCTTCAAGATGACATATTTTTTATTTATTGAGAGTTGCATCTTCATCAAAGGTCACATCCCTGCTGATCTCAATATGATGGTGACCTGGTATATAAACCCTGAAGGCCTTGGAGACCTCACAGTATCCAACAAATATTCCCTTCTTTCCTGAAGGGTCTAGCTTGTTTCTCTTCTCTTTCAGAATATGTACAAATACTGGGCAGCCAAATATTTTGAGGTGGCTTACTTCTGGCTTCGTTCTGAAGAACATCTCTTCAGGGGTCTTGAACCCAAGTGCACTATGGGATAATTGGTTTTGTACATATACTGATGTTTTCGTTGCTTCTGCCCATAAGCACATTGGAAGATCTTGATCATGGATCATTGTCTTCACTGCTTCCATTATCGTTCTGTTCTTTCTTTCTGCTACACCATTTTGTTGAGAATGGTAGGGAGTGGTGAGCTCCCTCTTGATCCCGACATCTTTTCAATAGTTTACAAATTCTTTTGAGGTGTATTCTCCTCCATTACCTAACCTGAGTATCTTAATCTTTATTTCAAAAAGATTCTCTATCAAAGCTTTGAATTCCTTGAATTTACTGAACACTTCATCTTTTGATTTCAAAAAGTAAACCTAGGTTTTACGAGAATAATCATCAATAAAATATATATATTATACATACCCACTGATGGAGGATGATGGAATTGGGACACACACATCTAAGTGAATGAGTTATAAGACTCCTTCTGCTTTACTATCTCTCTTCGGAAAAGGGTTCTTGGTATTCTTCCCTTGTGCACTTCCATTGCACACACCTTCATGGTCAACCTTGAGTTATGGTAGTCCTAAGACTGCCTTGCATACATACGATAATGCCTTGTATTTGATGTGGGCTAATCTTCTATGCCAAAGTTCACATGGATTCTCAATGGCATGGGTCATGGCAGCTTCTGAGTGACCCTTTAGTTTATACAAGCCACCTTCTTCCTTTCCAATGATGATTGCTTCTTTCATGGTTTTACCCTTAGCCCACATAAGAACTTCTCCATCTATAAAGGCAATTCTAAAGCCTTTCTTTTCTAAAGTTGATATGGAGAGTAGGTTCTTTGTCAAACCTGGTACATAGAGTACATCCTTCATCTTCATTGGAGTCCCCGAATTAAGCTTGTAGTTTGATTCTCCCACTCCCTTGATAGGGTATTGATAATCATCTCCAAGTGTAACTTTATGAGAAAACTTTTTTTTCTGAAAGACGAGAGAGAATATCTCTTTGACCTGTCATGTTCTTGGAAGCACCACTATCAATGAGCCAAGTGTCCTCTCCATGTGATATTGATCATGAGAGGGCCGAGATTAAGACATAGTCTTCAATGCGTTCTCTTATCATCTTTGTGAGTGGATCTTCATCTTCAACTACATGGGCATGGTGCCTCTTATTTTTCCTCTTGTATTCTTCTCGTCTAGTTGGACAATGTCTCACAATATGTCCTCTCTTGTCACAATGGTAGCATTGGTAAGATGAGAAGTCTCTTTCTCTTCTTTGTCCTTTCTTCCGGAACCTCTTAGGTTGAGAAATTTATGCATGAATTTATTTTAGGGGTGAGACTCTTTATGAGTTTCTTTCTAGAAGTAAGACTTATTTCTTCCTCCTTTAGTGTGAGTAGCTAGGGATTGATCTTCATCTCTTGATAGTAAAGCTTCTCGGCTACCTACTCTTGTTTCTTCTTGAATACATTCTTCCCAAAGACTATGAAATTTTAGTTTCTTCGTTATGGCACAAATGGTTTGGATGAATGCATCCCATGGTCTTGTAAGACCATTAAGGGTCATCATTATGAGTTCGTCTTCATCTATAGTATCTCCAATTACTTCTAGTTGTTCATTGAATTGAGATATTCTGGAGCAGTATTCATGGATTGATTCTCCTGTCTGCATCCTTGTATTCTTGAGTTGAGTTCTTGGATTCATCTTTCGGTTTATGTTCTTTTCTTCATATAATCTGGTTAGGGCATCAAACATTTATTTTCAAGTCTTCTTTGACGACACTTGAGGAATCAAGTGATCTTTGATAGAATCTTCAATTATTCTTTTAGCCCTAATTGTGTCCTTTTGGTGCTTTGCTTTCTCTACATCATCAGCGGGTTTTGGTACCTCTTCTTTGACAAATCTTGCTAGGTCATTCTCTTCAAGAATGAGTCCAATCCTATACTTCTAGGCACAGAATTTTTCCACGCCTTCTAGCTTCTCAACAAGCTTAGTTCTTCCAGACATTTTTTACTTAAAGCTAAGAAAATGACCAAAAAATGACAATGCTCAAAATCGAATTCTGAACTTACCGGGAGGTGCGCTTGGCTGAGGCGAGTAGCCTGGTGTGGTTAGATTTCAGAAAATCCAACTTTTACCCCTTCAAACTTGATCAACGAATTTCTGGACTGGTGCTTCTGGTTTTCTGGTACTCTGGTTTTCTGGTACTTCTACTACTTTTTGAAAACTAGGGTTTCACTTACCGAGAGATATAGCCACTGAAAATTTGTGCTGAGGATGCCAAAGTGATCCTTGAGGAAGTGCACACTTTTCTAGATGGTTTTGGGGCTGAAATTCTTCTTCAATAAAAATCCCTAATTTGCATGTACGACAATAATGACGTTTTTCTCTTTCTCTTGTGAAAGATGCTCTCTTCAGCTTAGCTATGATACCATGTTAAGGTTTAAGATATTGTTAAGTTTCTTTTCATTTTACTAGATAACCATAGCATAAATAGGATCACTGAGAAATACACAATCACAAGAGACACATCATTTATCCTGGGAAACCCTCGTGGGGGAGAAAACCCAGCAAAAAAATCCTTAATATAGATAGCAAATACAATGCCAAGAGATAACTCAAACAAATACAGAAAGTCCTCTCCAAAGAATGCACCTCTCTCTCTCTTCCTTTTTCTCCAACTACAGCTCCGAACTTGCGCTCTGATGAACAAGTAAGTGTGTATCCAAATGAGGTGCAAGCCTCTTTATTTATACAATCCGGCACGTGTGGACGAAGGTGTCTTTTCACTGGCAGGGTTGACTTCTTATTATGTGTGGTTATATATTATGGGGCTGACTTCTCATTCTGCCTATTACAATTAGGGTTTGACCAATCCGCAAAAGGGGATTTCGTCATTTACAATACCCGACATGATCAATCTACAAAAGGGGATTGATCTAATGAATAATACATCAATAATAATTAGAATACTCTTTGCAGTTACAATATTTTAACACTCCTATCTCTCAAAGGCTTATTGTTGGCACTCATACATCCAATAAAACCTAAAAGTGCTAGCCTAGCCTAGTCATTAGGTTTTCTAGCCTAGTTGAGAAAGGGTTGTGAAGAATCTAAAATTATGGTGAACAAAAAATGTGATGGAAGATAATCTTGATGGATCAAGCAACTTCAAAGTTCTTGAAATACAAGACTTTAGAGGAAGACTTATTGTGGGTAATACAAAATGGTTTACCAGAGACAGCCATCGATGAATGGAAGGAAGATGACCTACTATAGCCAATCACCCACTCAATCCCTTACATTGAAGGGCCAGCTTCAAAATAACAAATATGACAAAAGGTGACACCGTGACTATCTTCTTCATAAAGATCTCATAGGATAGAGATCAACCAAGAGACATTGGATAAATCATATCAGCATCCTCGGGTATGCACTTGTATATATTATTTGTATCATTGTCATGAGTGAAATTATAGGAGGAAGGAACCTTTGTTGAATTCATGGATCCAGAGGGATCTCAGTGCATTCAGAGAAACAACACCCTCAAAGTAAAAACTCTAGGTTTGATTGTTGTAATTGTCATTCCTCTAACCTATATTTCTAAAATTTTGCTACATTACAAGTAGGTGTTGTAGTTGTGACAATATTCCTTAAATTGTTTTGATTCTAGAGATGTACTCATTATTCTCCTTTAGGAGATATTCTTGTGTTGGTTCTTTTTGTTTTCTTGTTCCAGATAGGTTAACAAGAAAATAAGATGCTTATCCTTCAGAGGGAGTCACTTGACTCAGAAGGAGCCAAAACCATTTGAGAAAGAAGAAAAATAGAACCATCATTGAGACAACCAATGCTACAAAGCATGATCATAATCTTTCTAGGATTCCATGGGAAGGAGCATGCATGACACAGTATATGTGGAGAAAAATAGTCTTCACCAGACTTTGAAAAACATAAGTCCTGAAGAAGTCTTCACCAGAATGAAGCCTAAGATTGAACACTTCAGGTTATTTGGGTGCCCAATGTATTTTTATGTAACCAAAGAGAAGAAGTCCAAGCTAGATCCTTTAGAAGAAAGGATACAATGAATCTTCAAAGACATCCCTAGTCAAAGACAAATTGAGACAAACTGAGACATTGTCCTTGAAGAAGAGACAGTTTTTCAAAGACCCAGAGAATCTCAAATGGAGATTGACAGTGAGACAATACCTTCTCCCCCTTCAACAATTCAGAGGGAGACAGACATTACTCCAGGTTATCGAATTTCTCCAATTGATATGTTCAGAGATATTGCAGTAGGGCATAAAATGCCTACCTAGACTCACTCTGCAAGAGGCAAAGAAATATACAAGCCTATCAAGGCACATTTCGATAAAACAAAAGATATTTTTGAGCTATCCTTCAGTCATGAGCCACTTCATTGATGCTGAGATTCCTTGTCTTAGAGATGCAACAAGAGAACCGATATGGCAAGATGCCATAACAGAAGAATACCAGTATATCTTAAAGAATGATGCATAAGATATTATTTAGGGACTAGAAAGGGAAGTTTGTGGTAACTTCCAAGTGGATCTATAAGATCAAGCATGCAGCTGATGGAAGTGTGGAGAAATACAAAACGAGATCTATAGCCAGAGGTTTTTCGTAAACAGAGGGAGTTTTCTATGATGAGACACTTGACCCAGTGAACCTGATACACTTCCATCCGTACTACCATCCATGAGTTGGAAACTATATCAGATGGATAGATTCTTGATGAGTTTGGATTTCAGCAAGAGTGTTGTTGATCCAAACCTATATAGTTTTGGTGACGAGAACGTGATCCTGATGACTTATTCAGAAAGCGTTGTTGTTGGATACAAGTAATCCTTGACTTCTAAATTCGAGATGAATAATATGAGTATGATGCACTACTTCTGGGACAAGAAGTATGACAAAGGACCAATAAGATTTTCCTAAGTCAATGAAAATATACAGTGAAAATATTAAAGAAGTTCAGTATCATAGAATGCAAAATCCACCGTGATGGATTTAAAGAAGAAGATTGATGATGATTATTACAAGACTGGTCCACAACTAATTGGATCACTAATGTATTTGGTTAACACCAGACTTGATTCATGCCATGCAGTGAATGTGCCTAATCATTTCATGAGTCAACCAAGACAGAATCACTAGATAACAACAAAACATGTATTGAGATATATACGAGGCACAATTGGATATGGCCTGAGATATGCCTCCAGTATGAACTTGAGTTTGCAGGATATGTCGATTCAGATTGAGCAGAAAGTACAGTAAACTGAAAAAGCACATCCAGTTGATGTTCTATTGTTAATTTTTCCATGGTTTCCTAATGCAATAGGAAGCAAAACTTTGTAGCCTTGAGTACCACAGAGGCAAAGTATATAGCATTGAGTGTGCGAAGCAATGTGGCTTCAAAAGCTTCTGACAGATTTACTTGACCATGAGATGGATCCTATGATGATAACCGAGAGTCGTGAGTAAAGATCCTTGAGAACCCATTGTTTCTTGATGGATCGATATACGATGAGATGAAATATCCTTATATCAGAGATATGATGCAGAGGAAAATCGTACACATACAGTACCTTCCTACACATGAACAGATTGCAGATATCTTCACCAAATTAACTTCATGAAGAATGGCTCCCTAGTTAAAAGGGAGTGTCGATAACTCCAGCCAAGACAAAATTCAAAATACATCCGTGTGAGACTTGGCATAATAAAGAATGTCTCCCTAGCTGAGAGGGAGTGTTGATGAATGTAGCTATGTGAGACATTCTCCAGCTTACAAACCTGTGAGGTGTGGATCATTGCATCTATGTGAGTATTTCTCTCAGCTTACAAACCAGAAAGAAAGCCCCTAAGAAGGGTATGTGGTTCCTACCTGAGACAGAGCTAGGAACGTAGAGATGACCTCCTCCATTCAGAGAGTTGAGAAGAACTCCAGATGATTATCCAGTGGGAAAGGCGATCTGTTGAGTTAGACGTCCTTGTGGCTAAGAACAAGGTGAACGCGTGAAATCCCAAAGTGTTGGATGCATCATCATGTGAACATAAACGAAGATGATGTATTAGCCTCCTCTGAGCAGCGGAGTTGACGAGAAGACTCCAAATGATTCTTCTGTGTGAGGGAGTGGGAATGAAGATCTGTAGAGTGGACGTGCATGTGGATGAGCAAAGGTGAACGTTTGAAGATATGGTTCTTATGTGTAATGCAGTGAACTAGAGATATGGAATCCCTATCGATGTGCCCCTAGTGGATGAGCACTAGTGGGTGTATCAGATCCTTTGCTATATATTGTTCAAGAGTCAAACCTACGTGTAACCCTAATTGTTATGTAAAGGGTACAGGTCGGCCCCACCTTAATGTAAGTAATAATAAATGTAAAAGATAATTAATCTCGTTAATATTGATTATAATAATAATTATTATTATTATTATGTGACTTAGAGAGGTCGGCCCTTTTGAGCCAATAGACACTTTTGTTGACAGGTTTTAGGTTAGTATAAGTAAAGGTAAAATCCCCATTGTGGAAACATATCTTTCATGTGATTTTGGAAATTTCAGCAAGTACATTTACTTGGGAAAGGTGCGCACCTCTCTTGGGTGCTAGTCTTCTAGGGTTTGAGCACCCTCTTGTGTGCTAGGTCTTTCTTAGTGGTGAAGGTCTTTCTCTTGAAGAATATAGCAAAGGGTTTAGTTGGGTTTTCTTCCCTTGTTGAGAAGGGTTTCCTAGGATACTTCTTGTGCATGGTGTTTCTTCTTGTGATCTTGGTCGCTGCAACATTATTGTTTATGGTTAAGTGAAATGATAAAATGAAATGAACTTCATGCTTAACCTAGCTTATGAAAAATCAACAGCACAAATGAACAGGTTGTTGATGTGTTGACCAAGCCTCTATCTCATGTAACGTTTGAGCACTTTCGAGATAAGCTTGGTGTAGTCCGAAAGGACCTCCCTCGAAAGCGGGAGTGTTGTTGTGATGCCAGCCTCGTGTTGTGATGCCAGCCTAGTGCTAAAGATTTCTAGCTTCACATTGATGTTGTTGTGATGCCAGCCTAGTGCTGAAGATTTCAAGCTTTGAGTTGATGTTGTTGTGATGCCAGCCTTGTGTTGTGATGCCAACCTAGTGCTTAATATTTCCAGCTTCGCACTGATGTTGTTGTGATGCCAGCCTCGTGTTGTGATGTCAGCCTAGTGCTGAAGATTTCCAGCTTCGTGCTAATGTTGTTGTGATGCCAGCCTCGTGTTGTGATGCCAACCTCATGCTGAATATTTCCAGCTTCGTGTTGATGTTGTTGAGATGCGAGCTTCATGCTGAAGATTTCCAGCCTAGTTCTGATGTTGATGATGCCCCAGCCTTTGTGTTGTGATGTTGTTGTTGTTGATGATGCTCCATCCTTTGTGTTGTGATATTGTTGTTGTTGATGTTGTATCAGCCTTGTGTTGTTATTGATGATGATGATGTATTAGTGTTATACTAATCCATGTTGATGCAGATGATGATGATGCCACTTCAGCTTCTTGTTGAAGATGATGTTAATGATGCCACTTCAGCTTCTTGTTGAAGATGATGTTGATGATGCCACTTCAGTTTCTTGTTGAAGATGACGATGATGATGATGTTATTTCAGCTTTAATGCTGAAGATGATGATGTTACTTTAGCCTCATGCTAAAGATGTTGATGATATTACTTTAGCCTCATGCTAAAGAAGATGATGATGTTACTTTAGCCTCATGCTGATGAGGATGATGATGTTAATCCAGCTCCATGTTGTGAACGATGATGATGAGAAAAACTTATGATGATTTATAGATATGCCAGTCAGTGTTCTAGATGTTGTTGATGTTGTTTCCCTCTCTCTCTCTCCTACTTATGTTGTAGAATACCCTTCTTGTTAAGGGGGAGTGTTGAAATATTGTAACTGCAAAGAGTATTCTACTTATTATTATTATTATTTGAGTCATTTATTTATAGATAAAATCCCCTTTTGTGGATTGATCATGTCGGGCATTGTAATTGACCAAATCCCCTTTTGCAGATTGGTCAAACCCTAAATATATTATGCAAATTGAGAAGTCGGTCCCCAGGATAATTAAAGTGGTTTTAACCACTCAAAAGACAAGTCGTCCATGCCCAACGAAGAGACGCCTTTTCAGTACCTGCCAATTTGTATAAATAAAGGAAGCTAACGCTTCATTTGTACACTCACTCAGTGCACTCATCTAGTGCGCAAGTTTGAAGGAAGTTGCAGTTGCTAGTTGCCAAAAGAAGGAAAAGAGAGAGGCGCATTGCTCAGTGTTAGATATTTTCTAGGGTTTGGTTTATTGTCTTGGCATTATATTGGCTATCTATATTAAGGAAGTTTTTTTTGGGTTTTCTTCCCCATGAAGGTTTCCCATGATAAATGTTGTAAAACGTGTGATTGTGTTTCTCTCAGTGATCCTATCTATACTATGGTTATCTAGTAAATTGAAAAGATACCTAATAATAACTCAAAACTTAACAAAATTGGCATATCCCTTTCTTATAATAGATTGAGATATGAAGAAACATACTTATGAGTAAGTTTTCACTAATCACTCAAGTTTTCATTATACATTGATACATTATATTTATATCACAATTTGTTGATCTTAGGATATGCAAACTCTTAATTTTATAATATGTATTGTATTAAAGATTTATTTTAATATTCAATTGAGATTTAATGTAATTATAAAATAATTATGATAGAATTTATAAAAATGATATGATTTGTGTTGAAGTTTACAAACATCTTAATATTTTTTTAATGAACACTTCATTCATTATATAAGTGATTCAATTAAAACTTTTATAAAATAAAATATATATATATAATGACAAACAATACTTGAATAAAAGTATAAAAAAATTCAAATACATGGCACATTGTAAATGGATAAATACAAGGTTAAAGAAATTAAAGAAAACAATTCTTTAGAATTGCACTTTACACTTTATTATTTAATAGCAAAAAAATAATTTCCTTCGTAATGTATAATGGAGAATCACATTTCACTATTCTAAATGGTCCATAACATATTTGCTATGTTCCTTTTTGAAAATGTAATTTAAATTAGCATAACTATATTTTTAAAACATGTTTATAGAAAATAGACTATACTAAATATTCCACACATATCATCTTGAAAAATGATATTCATAATGTTGAATTCCAAATGCCTTTCCGCATATATAAAACGTTAGTTTTAATATTTTCAACATAGTATCGTCGTATGCTCAAGGATGCATGGGTTTGCATTCAACACCCTCATGTGAATATATTTGCTATGTGATTCAATTCAATACTCATTTATTTTTTAATTAATAGATTTTAATTTTATGGAGGCGTGCGGAGTTAATTGTCGAATGCACAATGTATGCATAATACTACCCATCATATAAATGATTCAAAATTCAGATTTTTTTAATGTGTTTTTAAAAGTTTAATAAATGATATATTTACTTAATATCTTAAAATAATTATGTAATTATGGGATACTTGGAAGTAGTGTTTTAACATGTGATACATATATAGCAATATCTTTCATATCTATGTGGACCAAAAATCACTTTCATGTTCTTCTTAAGACTTGTTAAAAAAATTTGACACAAAGTGATGCAAGTCAGATGTTAACCATCCCAAATTTACCCGTAAGCTTGGACTAGATCCAAATCTGACTCGCCTCTATCCCACGGTTAAGCGAACCAAATTGTCTCAGGGTGCTCTAAACCCATAAAAGGGTGCCTAGGATCGATTTGCTCCCTCACTTATCTAATGGCCTTTTTCCACAGGACCATTCCCCGTGACCACAACTCAAACATAGAGTGTTAAACTATGTTCCTTCATTACAGCCTGAAGGATCTTTGTCCTCTCTTCGATCTACGATGTAGATCTGTCTTCCCCTAGATCCGACGGATACAATGGATTGTGGAGCCACAACTAGTACGATGTTTAAACTTGATCCTGAATTCCGCAATGGAAAGTTGCTCGCCGGTAACAGAATCGACATAGACCGTTGATCTTCCTCACGATGGAGATCTACGGTCCCGGTTGATTATGGGATGTGAAGTAGCCCCCTCGTTAACTTACTCTTGGACTTCCACAATCGTTCTCATCCGTTGATCTGTCTTCAACATGATCTGACGATCACGAATTAATCAGTCGTTGACCCGACGGTCACGACTTAATCAATTGTTGACCCGACAATCCTCCTCTCTACCTCCAAATATGACGGTTGTTGCTCATTAATTATCGATTTACTCATGTATCACTATCTGACGGTCTGCAACGCTCCTAGCTGGATGATGAATGGTCGACGTTCATTCCTCCCCCTTCCTTGCACGATTGTGATCTAACAACTATCATTCATTGGTGGGTGATCTAACGGTTGTTGTGTCTTAACCTATGATCACGATAACCTCTCGCATCCACCGTTCGGTTGGGATCATCAATTCTTCTTGTGATCGATGCTCAATGGAATAATCCTTTCTATCTCAATTAGAACACGGGATTGTACCAGGCCTCCTCTCTAGATTTCTCATTCGTGGCCCTGCAACACAAACCCTACACCTGCACTACACAATCTCAATTGTATGTGGAGACATACACTCCTTCTTCACAGAGGTATACAATACACAGATAAATAGACCCGAATATAGAGGATTTTCAGTAATACTCAAACATAGTATTTTCCTTTCATTCATATACATATGATTACACACAATTACATAGGCTCGCAAGCCCTCCTTTGTCTGGATTAAATCAATAGAATGTAATCCTCATTCTATTGGCATGATTAACATTTGTTGGCCATACCTATCCCTAGCCTAATTAGCATTCAATTGGCCATCTTCAATGTCTGGCCCTAATCTTCTATGTCTTGCCAACTCCCTTTATGCCTCTAACGCTTACAATAATATACAAAAGGGATTATGAACTATTTATGGTTCAGATCCAACAAATCCTCAACAAATTCCTAAGGATCCTCTCTGATCCACTTTCCACTCAACCAAATCCCTATTCTAGGATCTATTAATCCCTAAGATCTTCATGAGATCTTCACAAGCCTAATATCTCTCATCACACATTCGAGAACATTTGCGATAAAAACCTCACAGACATATTCCTCACTCAAACCACTCAAACATACATAATTTCCTATGAAGAAATCAAATCCTTAGCAAACATAAGACCCCCCTAGGTTAAACAAATATACAATGATTTTTGGAGCAGGATACTCCTGCATCAAGAAGGAGTTATCCAATGGTGCGGAATGCAATTTTTTAGCAATATCTCTCATATCTATGTGGACCAAAAACCACCTTTATGTTCTCCTTAAGACTTGCTAAAAAAAATTGACACAAAGGAGTTGGATCCAATGGTGTGGAATGTAGACTTTTTAACCATTGATTAAAGGTTTAATTCCCATGAGAGCTTCATATAACACCTTAAGTTAATCATGAGGGCATTAAATGACATTAATCAAACATGTGAGGCATGCATAAACCTTGATTTTTTTTCTTAAGGCTTACTAAATGATATATTTAAGGTATCCATGTGGCATAGGGGCACCCAAAGGTAGTGCTTCATCCCATATTCTCCTTAAGACCTACTAATTGTTTTTCCCAAAGGAATTGGATCAAGGGTGAAGAATGGGAATTTTTCCACCATTAATTAAAGCTCAATTTTCATGAAGACTTCATTTGGTACATTAAGGTATACCATAGGGATTGTACAACTGTGTTAGGTACACATGGCAATATCCACATGTACACATATTGTTAAGACCCATATCAAATCCCATAGAAAGCATATTGTGCACTAAGGCATGGGAAAATGTATCATGTAATGTGTAGTGAAAAATTAGGATTTATAGCTCTCTATGAATCAACAAAAGTGTTATGTAACAAAAATCATCTAATTTCTTTTTAAAGTGGATATGAAATTCTTACAATACATCATTTATGGTACTCAAATTTGGATTAGTTATTATGTTGCATAAGATTTTGGAACATAGGAAAGTGTAGAATCACTAAACAACAAATTAAGAGTGGCAACAATATATTTAAAAAAAAATTAGAAAATGGAGAACCGATGTGTGTTATGAAGCTTTCTAATACTCTTAAAACATGTATGAGTATTAATAAGTATTAATATTAAAAATAACATATATGCATAAAACATATATATATATATATATAAGAAAGAAATATTGTATTACCTAATATTGATAATTATGTACAAGTAGATAGAGTCTTGAAAGTAGGGTTGTCATAGTAGGAAATCAACTCGCTTTAACCAAAAACGACATATTCCAGATGGTCAAAAAATATCCTAGTATAAAAGTTTTCCAGCTATTGTCTAGACTTTTAAAAAGCCTAGTCTATTGGATGTTAAAACAATAGACCTATGAATATGATAGAAAACTCAAGAAAGAACATCATTTGATGTCCCTGCAAATTGTGAAATGTCTTTCGGATTTTGCTGTAATCAAAATATAACTATTAGTTGTTCGTTTAATCATTTTAAATGATCGATGAAGCCCCTTCGATAGCGGCCGAGCAGCCAACAGGAACAACGCCCGAGCAAGAACAGAAAAGAAAGGTTGTCTTCCTTAATAAGAACGACGCTCGTGGAGGTGTGGTGGGTCGTCCTGGTCAGGAGTAGAACTGTGAGTGCGTCCGTGGAGGCGAGGTGGGCCACAGAAGCTACAGTTGTAAGAGGTTTAGGTGGGCTCCCGAATTGTCAGTCATTTGTCTCCAATAGACAGGCAGGTATTGTTAAAATATTGTGTAACTGCAAAGAATATTCTTATCCCCTTTTGTGGATAAAGATAAAATATATTTATTACTGATTAGATCAATCCCCTTTTGTGGATTGATCATGTCGGTCTTTGTAAATGACAAAATCCCCTTTTGTGGATTGGTCAAACCCTAATTGTAATAGGCTAAATAAGAAGTCGGCCCCAGAATATATTAAAGGTGGTTATAACCACCTAGAAGAAGAATTCGGCCCTACCAGTGAAGAGACACTTCCACACGTGCCAGAATTGTATAAATAAGAGAGGTCAGTGCCTCATTTGAACACACACTCAGCTCACTTATCTAGTGGGCAAGTTTTGAAGGAAGTTGCAGTTGTCGATTGCTAGAAGAAGGAAGAGAGAGAGGCGTGTTGCTTAGTGTTGGATATTCTTCATTGTCTGGTTCATTATCTTGGCATTGTATTGGCTATCTATATTAAGGAAGTTTTGTTGGGTTTTCTTCCCTTTAAGGGTTTCCCAGGATAAATGCCTGTGTACTCTTGTCATTGTGTTTCTCTTAGTGATCGTGTCTATGCTATTGTTATCTAGTAGATTGAAAGTAACCTAATAATAGCAAAAACTTTAACATGGTATCAGAGCCAAGCTGAAGAGAGTATCTTTCACAGGAAAAAGAGAAATGTCATTGTTGTCGTACATGAAAATTAGGGCTTTTATTGAAGAAGGTTTTCAGCCCCAAATCCATCTAGAAAGGTGTGCCCTACCTCAAGGAACATTTTGGCATCTTCAGTGCACATTTTCAGTGGCTAGATCTTTTGAAAAGTGAAACCCTAGTTTTCACAAAGTACCAGAAGTACCAGAAAACCAGAAGCACTGGTCCAGAAATCCGCAGATCAAGTTTGAAGGGGTAAAATTTGGATTTTCATAAAGCTGATTGTACCAGCGTACTCGCCTCAGTCCAACGCATCTTTTGGTGAGTTTAGTTTTCAGATCCAAGAAATTTGATTTTTTTATTATTTATATAGCCCGAAGAGCTAGGGTTTCTACTGCAAGAAACAATGGCTACCAGCATGAGGGTAGAAGACAGGCTGGAAGGATCTAGAAACTTCAAATCTTGGAAGCATAGGTTGCAAATKATTCTAGACGAGAATGATCTCCTATAACATGTTACAACAGGTGTACCAGAACCAGATGAAGCAGAGCAAAAGACCAAGCATAAGAAGAATGAAAAGAAAGCAAAGAGAATCGTGTCAGATTCAGTAAAGGATCACTTGATCCCTCATATATCCGAACTATAGACAGCAAGGCAAATGTATGAAGCACTCAGTAKATTATATGAAAGAAAAGACATCAGCCGGAATCTTACCTTAAGAAATCAAMTTCGTAATATGAAGATGGAAAACTCAGAATCTGTCACATCCTACCTTATGAGAGTTTCTTAGATTAGAGATCAGTATGCAGCTATTGGAGATGTCATTAGTGACAAGGATCTTGTAACCACAACCCTAAATGGGTTTCCAACATTTTGGATTCCTTTTGTACAAGGAGTGTGTGCAAGAAGCAAGTTACCCAAGCTTGATAATTTATGGGCAGATTACACACACGAAGAATCTAGACTTGCAGACCAACAGAAGAGATTAATTGTTGACGAAGAGGAAGCTCTTACAGTTCAAAAGAACAAAAGAAGTTCCTTCAAAAGGAATAATAAAGAAGCTAACAATGTAAGAGTTCCAGATAAGAAGAAAGATGTTTCAAATATCAGATGCTACAACTGTCAAAAGTTGGGACACTTTTCCTATGACTGTCCTCAAGGAAAAGGGAAAAGAAAGCATCAAGCACATGTGGCAGAGGAAGAGGAATCTCCTCCCTCAAAGAAAGATTTAGTGGAAATTAAGGATTATGAACTTTAAGTTGAAGATAGTTGATTTGAAGAAAGAAAGCAAATGGTGGAGTCCGTGAAGCCTCCCCACACAAAAACAAAAGATAAGTATTCATGTTTATTTTTAGTATCTTGTTTACTTTAATACTTTATCATTACAAGTTAGATTTTTGTGAGAATGTGAATTAACCTCATTTTATTTCAATGCCTATGCAGACTTATGAAATAAGTATCAAAGAAGAGGATGAGGAAAGAGATAGCATATTTATTTCATGTATGATCACTCATGAGAGTGACAAAGAAAGCATATTGTAAGTAAGTTTACAAGTCTCGGAAGAAAGAAATTATGCCGTGAATTGCAGAAGTTAGACAACACGACAAGGACGTATGATATGGTGACAGTCAGTGAAGACCAGACAATATCCGATATTTGTATAGGAGCAGGAGGCTCCTAAAGATGCAAAACAAAAATATTCAAGATGAAGAAAAAGATGGATACTCAGATATAGTGGATGAGTTGCAGGTAACTACAGGTTGCTCCAGTACCATTCTTATAGATGAAGAGGGAGCAGGTTGATCCAGTATGAAGATAGAAAAAAATAAATATTCGAACTCAAGAAGGCACCCAGGATATTACAAAAGAAAACTTCAAGGATGATGACTAGAAGCTATTAGCTTGGTGCAAGAGGGAGCCATGTCTCCGAGTTCGAAATGAAGGATCGTGATTTGATGCAGTTAGAAAAGCATATGGATGGTGCCCAACAAATGGGTAGCATGGTATTATACCATTGAAATATTTTGGACCATAAGAGATTTTTTTGATCCCATAGCTAGACCTTCGTAGAGAAGGAATGAGCAATCCCACAGGTAGACCTTCGTAGAGAAGGGGAATGAGAAATTTTCCAAAGTTGGCCTCTATCCAAGTGTTGAGTTTTTTATACTCTAGGGACATGCTAGAATACCCTCGTAGAGAGGGGTGTGACCACCCTCGTAGAGAGGAATGTGGATGTTTCTCCAAGGTGCAGCGGGCAGCTACTCTCCTCTAGCCAAGGATTGAGTAGCCTGGAACACAAACCTTGACCATGTGGAATGGTTAGTTGGCTATTAAGGTTTGTGTTGTGATCCTGCGTGGATCATGGAAAGGGAGTCTAGTCTTGCCCAGGCTATCATCTTAGCTTTTCTAGTTCATGTGGGATGACTAGGAGTGAAGCTATGGTAGTAGTCCTCCCCAATGGATGGGTGAGATAGATGACTACAAGAGAAGGGATAACATAAAAGGAATGGAAAAACTCATAGGACATATTATGTGTGACGATAAGACATCTTCTGTGTGAAGATAAGAAAGAGTATATTCTATGTGAAGATAAAGAGAATAAAACTTTCGATGATTTATAGATATGCCAGTTAGTGATCATGATGCCAGATGACCAAGTGAAAGATATTGATGCCTCTTGTTAACCAGTCGATGATGTTGTCCATTCGATGATGTTTCCCAGTTGATGATGCTATCTAGTGGATGTCGCTACCTAGTTGATGTTGACATCCGGTGACCTGTCAAAAGATAAAGAATATCCTTCTTGTTAAGAGGGAGTGTTAAAATATTGTGTAACTGCAAAGAATATTCTTATCCCCTTTTGTGGATAAAGATAAAATATATTTATTATTGATTAGATCAATCCCCTTTTGTGGATTGATCATGTCGGTCATTGTAAATGACCAAATCCCCTTTTGTGGATTGGTCAAACCCTAATTGTAATAGGCTAAATAAGAAGTTGACCCCAGAATATATTAAAGGTGGTTATAATCACCCAGAAGAAGAAGTCGGCCCTGCCAGTGAAGACACACTTCCACATGTGCCAGAATTGTATAAATAAGAGAGGCCATCACCTCATTTGAACACACACTCAGCTCACTCATCTAGTGCGCAAGTTTTGAAGGAAGCTGTAGTTGTCAGTTGCCGGAAGAAGGAAGAGAGAGAGACGTGTTGCTCAGTGTTGGATATTATTTGTTGTATGGTTCATTATCTTGGCATTGTATTGGCTATCTATATTAAGGAAGTTTTGYTGGGTTTTCTTCCCCTTGAGGGTTTCCCAGGATAAATGCTTGTGTACTCTTGTGATTGTGTTTCTCTCAGTGATCATGTCTATGTTATTGTTATCTAGTAAATTGAAAGTAACCTAATAATAACAGAAAATTTAACAGGTATTGTCCTGTTTCTTATTCTGTGTTTCTTTTTTCTTGTCCCCTATGGCAATGACAATACATTCAACCCACATAAAAAATGGACAAGAGGTACCCATCTCGAGTGAAACAAACCATTTAGGTCAAGTGAAAATTGCCTCTTCAAGTAAAGCAACGAAGTGGGTTTGGGTCAATGCCAAACAGTTTCGGGGTATTTTAAAACGTAGAGTTGCTCGTCTAAAATGGGAACAAACAAGGAAAAAATTGGCCCTCCATAATAAACTTTCAAACAAGCCTCTTTTGCAAAGGTCTAACAACAATAGGACTAAAGATCGCAGTGATTATGTGTTGTACAGTCCCACATCCAAACCTCTCACATGGTCACCTGACCTGTATGTGCAAGAGTTACTAAATGCCAAGAGGATATTGGAGGTTTTGGAAGTCAAAGGGCATGAGAGAGACCTTCAAATTCAACTATTGATAGTAGAAAATCGATACTTAGCAGAAAACAATAAAGTTTTAACAGATCAAGTGACATTGTTGCAAGAAGTCCTTTTGGAAGCAAGGGTTGAATGGAAAGGCTTAAAGGATTCTGAGCAAATCAAAGAAGATTCGGTTGTGGAAATTAGAGAGGGGATGAACTCTAAAACACCCAAAGATGAAGGCAAAACAAGTGAACAAGCATACACCCATGGAGGGAAAGCAAGGGATGAAGAGAAAGGAGATTTTACAAAAAATTCCAAAACTTGGGCACAAGCCATTAGCAATTCTGCTCATAAGGAAAAAGAAACACATGACCAGGGGGATGACATGCAAGGTAAAGAAAACAAGGAAAGACAAGGCAGAGCAACAAACATAATTATCAAAGGTGTGAGAGAGTATGGAAAAAATGAGTGTACTCTTGATATTGCAAGTGAATTTTTTAAGGACAAGTTGCTTTGGCAAGGCCGAATTTGCCAAGCATGGAGGGTGGGTAAGCCTAGTGGTGAGAGAAATAGGCCCATAAAAGTCATCATGTCAAGCATACATGACAAGCAAATTCTCCTAGGCAAGAAGCAACTCTTGAGAGGCTCTCGCTTTTTTCTAGATGAAGATTTAACTATTAGACAGCAAGAGGAAAGAAGAGAGGAGTTTTCAAAGGTTAGGGCAGCAAGGGATGAGGGAAAAAGGGCATGGTTGTTCAAAGGAAAAGTTGTTATTGCCTTTTTCGGTCCTCATTCTAAAACAATACAGCAAGGTTGTAGCTAAGAAGAGACAACAATTTCATTAGAAGGAAAATATGAAACAAGGCCAGTATGGACAAATAGGGTTGAAGACTCAACTTTGAGTCTTGTAGACTAAAACAAATAATCATCAAATTACTCTCAGGTTTCCTTAAGATTAGTTTGTTGGAATTGCATAGGTTATCCTTGGAGGCGGGGACCTGGGTTATGACCTATCGCGGAAGATAGAGGCATAATTTTTCTATTGGAAACACATGAACATGAAGGGTGCAAGACACCTATGTTTGAAGAGTATGTGAAGATGGAAGTGTGGAACAAAGCAGCTGAAAATGGTAAAGGACACGAAGGTATCATGATCTTAGTGAAGAAAAAAAAAGGTCGTCTCATTAAGTTAGAAAGAGAAGACTCAAATAAACAATTCATTTGGTTTAAAATATCAGAAAATGGTAACACCATCAGGATTGCAGCATGTTATTTTGCCCCACAAGTCTCAAAAACTTACAAAAATAGGGGGTTGAACCACAAAGACCCCTTTGCGGCCTTAAAAAACAATATTGCAACGTACTCTCAACTAAGTGAAGTCCTTATAGTGGGTGATTTCAATGCTAAGACAGCATGTGAACAAGCTAGTATTCTTCGTTGTAAGGAAGACTGCAACCCCATTTGGCTTACAGAAGAAAGAAATCATAAGTGGAAAACAGTCTCAAAGGACAACAAAAGCTACAACTTTTTTGGGGAACAACTGCTTAGTTTATGTGGGGCATTTGACTTAATCATTTGTAATGGGTTGGCTAGATGGGTGAATTATGGAAATTTCACCTGCAATACCTACAATGGAGAAAGTGTAGTAGACTATGCAATTTGCTCACATGGCTTGTGTGAGAAAATGGAGGAAGTTTTGATTGGTAAACAACTGTGGGAACTGAAATCTGATCATAAACCCATCTATTTAAGTCTAACTTGGGTTGAACAACAACAACACAGGAATAAAAATCAGCACATTCAACAACCTCCTTCAAAGGGAAGAATTATGTTGACTCAAAAAAACTGTAACACCTTCAAGATAGCACTAAGAGGTTGTTTAACAAGGAGAAAATGATGTCTCAGGGCCTTCATAGCCATTAGCTAACAAATTTAATCCAAAGCGCACTTATAGAATGCAAAAGAGCAAAAAATAGGAAATTTGAGACAAACTACTTTCTAGTTAATGTTTGGTTTGATGAGGAATGCAAAACAAGAAAGAAAACTTTGAAAGAATCAAGCCAGAAAGAAATAAACATAAAATCTTACAAGCAAATTGTAAGAAATAAAAAAGTTGATTTCATGATCTCAAGGAGGGAGGAACTAATCTTCTTGGGGAAGAATAACCCCAAGTTATTTTGGAAGGAACTTCAAACGAAAAAGAAACAAACTGAAAATAATATCACAACCTATCAATGGTTCGAGTATGCAAAGCAACTTTATGAGCAATATCCTAAGGTGGACCCTCCTCCCTTGGCCAACACTAATACTAAGCTCTTCACCGTGCAATAAATTGAGGTAGGTATCAAAAATTTGGGTGTTGGAAAAGCAAAAGATTTAGTTGAACTCCAAGCAGAATATCTAAAGTGGGGTTCAAAAACTCTTACACCTCACATTATGAAAATTTTCAACAACATCATTCCGCAGGTATTCCCTATAGATTAGACAATGAGCTTAGCAATACCGCTTTTCAAGAGTGGGGATGTCAACAATCCCTCCAACTATAGGACCATAATGATAAACCCCTCGTTTGCAAAGTTATTTGGAAGTATGCTAGAAAATAGAATCAATAAGTGGGTGGAAGAAGGGGATAAGTGTGATAAAGGGCAAGCATGTTTTAGACCTAAACATTCAACGATTGATCGCGGTATAACTCTAAGGCACATTTGTTGCTTTGTCGATTTCAAAAAATCTTTTGACACGGTCCCTAGAGATAAGCTTTGGCATAGAATGGAGGAACTTGGGGTTCCTATAAATCTTAGAGCAGTCGTCCATAGGATTTATGAGGAGGTTAAAGTCAAAATCAAAACATTAGCTGGTATCTCCGAAAGTTTTAGGAGCGATATAGGGGTCAAGATGGGATTATTTTTAGCTTTTCTATGTATGTTTGGGGATAGGGTTTGATGGTTGTTTCGTATTGGGAACAGGCAGGGTGGGTGATCTACCTTCATTTGGATATCACTATATAGTCATAATGTTTGTGGGATTGTTTAGCCATTAGGAAATAAGTGGAGCTGAATGCATGCCACATTGTTGTGAACTTGTGCTAAACTTACAGAAACATTATTAATATTTTCATGACAATTCGTCGCTTGAATCGATTTTACAGTTTCATTTGTTGAATTCTGGTTGTGGAATAAGGCTACCCTTGATAATGCTTGATTTATATAAAATGAATAAAACTTTGGAATTTTACTGAGTTATATTGGAGTTTTTATGCTTAAAAATGGAGGTTAAGATTCATATATATATCTTTATTATTATCGTTTGAGCCATTTGTTTATTCATGTTTTAAAGTTCACTCACTCCTGTCAAGTGGTAAGAGTTCGATTAACCGCAGCCATGAGAGTTGGATATAATTTAAGTTGGTTTATTGTATCTGTTGAGAAGTTTTATCTTTCCTGCACAGGAATTGTATAGGTTTATGTGCTTTCCCAAATAGCTATTGGAGGAAAAGGTTTGCAAAAGCAACTTGAAACTTCAAGCTTGGATCAAAGATAGTCTTGAAATTGATTACATTTATTTTCAAATATTGAGATAAAGATCTGAGTTATGTTGATATTAACGTGTAATTTGTGGATATACATAGCCTTGTAACAGAGTTAATAAAACGCTTAAACATCTGAATGATTGTTGAACGATTGTTGAACGGATACAATTAATATTTATAAAGGAAAAGGTAAGTTTTTGGATTTCAATAATAATAAAAAAGTTAAAGATATAATTTTAGAGAATATTGAAATATCCTTTACAAAATCAATATTATTAATAATACTATTATATTTAATTTTTTTATTACTATAAAAAATTTGTTTTTCTATTTAAAATTATGTATTCTCTATTTTACCAATTTGATAAACATAAGTGTTGCTAAAATAGGAATACTATAAGTGAAAATAATTTGTAGAGTTTGTAATTTTAAGAAGATAGAAGAGAAAAAACATTTTTCTTTAGAATGTACATCTTACATAAATATTATGTCATTTTCAAAATATTGTCAAATTATTTTATCTTAAAAACATCATTATTCAATAAAAAACTGAATTTTTATTTGTAATGGTTTATTAAAACAATGTTAATTATTTAGTTGGTGCTTAGTTACTAATTAACAAGAAACAATTTAGAATAAATGAGATATAGTTTAAAATGAGGTAATGGTTTCTTAGAATAATTAATTGTTTATTAATTACTAATTAACAAGAAATAGTTCTCCATAAATGAGATAAGAGCTTGAGCTTTCCAATTTTCCAATTAGGGGTATTCTAATGAGCCAAATCTCTCTCATTGATTTGATCATATTTTCATCCATTTGGTTTCTTTATTTTCTTGAAAACTCTAAATTTTGTGAAATAATTAGTGGTGAAGAAAAATTATGAAAACCTTGAATTCAAGTAATATAACCAGTTATTATACAAACCATTATAAAAGAAACTACCCTATAACCCATATTATTGAAGATGAGAGATAACCCAAAAGAAGGAATCTCAAGTAGAAGAAACACCATAATCCCACCACTACAAGCCACCTACCATCGACTATAAACTTCAACATTTAAAGAAGACTGAAACTAGACCCAATAGAAGTGGTGAACATGCCAAAGTAAGATAGAACAAAATAAATCATAGAGAGAAGAGAACTAAAGAGGATATAGAATTGAATAACCTAGAGGATGAAAAACAAAACATTTATTAGTGT
>ML811966.1:26537-37902 GCA_009831015.1 Picea engelmannii
AGATCGGAAGAAAACATATTGGAAAGCTAGTAGCAGTTGCACCAAGAACATCTAGCAATGTGTACATCCTTGATATGGATGAAGAAGAAAAATGTTGTTTAAGTAAAGGAGATGAAATCTAGCTATGGAATATAAGGTTGGGACATTTAAGATTTGACAACTTAATCAAATCCAATAAAAAGAAGGAAGTAAGGGATCTACAAAAATTTATTAAGACTTCACACTCTAATTGTAAACATTGTCAAATAGAGAAGCAAACAAGAGTTAGTTTCAAAACAAAAGATCATTCAACAAAAAGACCATTGGAACTTATTCACATAGATCTGTGTGGACCTACCAGAACTAAAAGTATTTATGGAGAACATTATTTTATGTTGATCATTGATGATTACACAAGAATGACCTGGGTATACTTTCTGAAATAAAAATCAGAAGCCTTTGAGAAGTTTAAAACATACAAAGTCCTTGTAGAGAATGAAACATATCTCAAAATTAAATTTCCAAGATCAGACAATGGAGGAGAATTCACCTCTAACGAGTTCATTAAATTTTTTGAAAATCATGGTATCAAAAGACAATTTTCATTTCCCAGGACTCCTCAACAAAATGGAGTGGTGGAAAGGAAAAACATACCAGTCCAAAAAGCTGTAAGAACCATGTTAAATGAATCCAGGCTTCCAGACAAACTTTGAAGAGATGCAATCTACACAACAATCCACATACTTATTCGAGCTCAATTGAGACCCAACCATGACAAAACTCCTTATGAGCTATGGTTTGGCAGACCAACATCTGTAAAACACTTTAGAGTTTTTGGAAGTAAATGTTACATTAAGAATGATGAAGATAATTTAGGAAAATTTGATCCAAGATCTATTGAAGGAATATTTTTAGGTTATTCGCCTAATAAGAAATCATACATATGTTATAATATTAGGCTACTCAAGACAGTGGAAAGAAAAAATGTAAACATAGATGATCTAAAACTAAAGAAGATCATATCCCAAGACATATAAAAAAATGATAAAGAATCTCAGCAAGAAGATGATGATAAAGAAACATAGAAAAATGAACCCTTTAATGATGAAGAAGACAATGAAGAAACACCCTTACCAAAAGCTCCATCGAAAAGAGTTCAAAAGAACCATCCTGAGAGTCATATCATTGGAGACAAATATGCAGGAGTGGAAACAAGAAGGAAAATCACATTTGACTTAGAGTAGGAAATTTTTTCTATGATAGAACCTAAGTCATTTAAAGAAGCCAACAAAAGTAAAGACTGGAAAAAGGTAAGGAATGAAGAACTTGACTAGATAGAGAGGAACCAAACTTGGGAATTAGTTCCAAGACCTAAGGACAAGAATGTGGTAGGAACTAAGTGGATCTCCAAGAACAAACTAAATGAAAATGGGGAGATTATAATGAAAAAATCCAGATTACTTTGCAAAGGGTATGCTCAAGTAGAAGGTGTTGGTTACTTCTTTAACTGACCCAGGTCTGATATAAAACAAGATTCCAACAAAACCTTCGGAACTATCGGCCCTCTTGGTAAACTAGAAGGCAAAGTTGTGCACAGGGTGCATAGCACAATCTCACCTGAAATATCTTTTATGGGGGACTGCAATACTCATGTTTTTACAGTCTAGGCATGAGTGGGGATTGTGGTTGTCTTCTTTTTCTTATGCATTATCCTTGTTAATAATTCATCTACTTCTACAATTCATTCATATTTAAACCTATGCATGCATGTTGATATAACTATTTTAACCATTCATTCTTCAGCTAATGATTAACATAAAAGTAAATCATTCATTAACAATCACATAACACACAAGGTTTATCGTAGTTCACCCCCTCTTTGGGATACTTCCACAAAGATCTGAATTCTCTTCTCTTTTATTTATTCTGCTGCAAAATCTTGCTTTACACATAATGCATATTTAGTATTACAATCCAAATGAGGTTAAGTACCCTCTGTGAGGTTGACTAAATCACACCAGGATCCTCAGCCTATGACCTAACCCTCAAGCACTAACTTATTTAACTCTACTACAAGAATCATAACAAACTTGCTTACAATTATCGACTAAACTCTTGAACCTACTGAACCACCCAACCTAGACCTCCTAGGTCTTTATTTATACTTCTTTATAGGCTTATAGACGTTACAATATTTGTCAAACACCATAGCCATAACATAGTTAGGTTTTTCTGCATGCACGCCACATTGTTTTTCCTTATTTTTTTGCATGCTTCTTTCCTGTCACCTGTTGCGCACGCTCCAAAAATAGTTCTTTCTCTCCAAAAATGGGCTTGTTCCCAAAATAGATCTTTCACCCAAAAATAGGTCTGTGACCAAAATAGACTTTCTTCTCAAACTAAGCATGCCTGCAATAGGCCATTTGTTGGTTACTTATTTAATTGACCTAGGTCTGATCTCAAATAGGTTTCCAACAAAACCCTCAAAACTATTGGCCCTCCTGGTAAGCCAGAAGGCAACATTGCGCACAGGGTGCACAACACAGTCTCACCCGATATAGATTTTATGGGGGACTGCTGCAATACTCAGGTGTTTTCATTCTAGGAATGAGTGGGGATTGTGGTTGGCTTATTTTCCTTATGAATTATCCTTGTTAATCATTCGTCTACTTCTAAAATTCATTCATCTTTAAACCTATG
The DNA here is from genome assembly GCA_009831015.1 of Picea engelmannii. Lineage (NCBI taxonomy): Eukaryota > Viridiplantae > Streptophyta > Pinopsida > Pinales > Pinaceae > Picea > Picea engelmannii. The sequence goes on from ML811966.1 coordinate 29,217, forward strand.
CATGCATGCTAATTTAACTATTTTAACCATTCACTATTGAGCTAATGATTGACAGAAAATTAAATCACTCATTAACAATCACATAACACACAAGGTTTATCATGGTTCATCCCCTCTTGGGGATACACCCACAAAGATATGGATTCTCTTCTCTTTTATTTATTCTGCTGCAAAATCTTGTGTTGCGTGCAATACATCTTCAGTATTACAATCCAAATGAGGGTAAGTACCCTCTGTGAGGCTGAACAAATCACACCAGTCTCCTAAGCCTGTGACCTAACCCTCAAGAAATAACTTATTCAACTCTAATACAAGAAGCATAACAAACTTTCTTACAATTATCGACTGAACTCTTGAACCTATTGAACCACCCAACCTAGACCTCCTAGGTCCTTATTTATACTACTTTATAGGCTTATAGCCGTTACAATATTTGTCAAACACCCTAACCCTAACATAGTTAGGTTTTTCTGCATGCATGCCACGTTGATTTTCCTCTTGCATGCTGCTTGGCCTTCTTTTTATGCATGTTTCTTTCCTGCCACTTGTTACAAGCACTCCAAAAATAGGTATTTCTCTCCAAAAATGGGCATGTTCCCAAAATAGATATTTCTCCCAAAAATAGGTCTGCATCCAAAAGAGAATTTCTTCCCAAACCAGGCCACCTCCCAATAGGCCCCCAACATTGACATGTGGCTTGTCCCGAGCCACTCAGGTGGTGCGCGCTCCCTATATAGCCTTTTACAAGTTCTAGAACTTCTCTACTAGTTTCTTTCCTTTTTCCTTCACCTGCTCAAATGTTTTTGTTAACACCTCGACTATCTGCACTGTTATTTGTTCTTGTATTAATGTTGCACTCTCTAAATGTTCCTACACCACACTTGTCTTCTCTTCCTCCAACTATGCAATTATCTGTGCTTCTTGTTCTTGGAGGGGCTCCAACTGGGCTTGTCTTTCTTACTTATTCATCTGCATTGTCTTTAACTCTGTCTATAGAGTCTTCATTTCCTGGGTTCCGTTCAAGTGCTCGGTAATTCTCATGGTTTTTTGTCATTGTTTCAACTCCTGTATGGAAACGCTTTTCTCTTCTTGTTGGTCCAACTGTTGGAACTTTTCATCCTCTTCCAAAATGGTCCAAATCTGCGTAGTTTTGTTGAATAGTTCTATGACTTCCCTCTCCATCTCTTCTATCTAGAGTGCATATTATTGTTCTCTTTCCTATAGAACCTCAAGAGGAGTCATAGGCTTAATTTTTTCTCTTAGTTCCTCGATTTCATGCCTACATCCATCAATCATTTGTGCAATGATATTTATTTTTTCATATGTACTTCTATCTAGTGTTTGTGCGCTCTCTGGAATGTGGTTGTTAATAGGTGATAGCCCCTGCTATAGCTTGTCAATGCGTTATTTTTGCTCCTCCTTCTCTGAGTTAAATTGGTTGCAAGTGATCTGTAACATTTATGTGAGTTCCCTACCCACCTCTAAGTTAGTGGCATTAGCGCGGGCTCTGGGTTGTACTTACTGCATTATACTAGCCTAGAGTCTGTATAGTGCATTTGTGGGTATTTGTGTTATGACTAATTCAAAATGGTCAATTTTCCCCATGGTTTTATGTGCAGTCTCTTGATCAATTCTTACCATTTTTCACGTGACTATGAATGTATCCATTCCCTGCACAACTAGCTAAATTTTCTCATCTTCTTCTTTCTGCGCAAGGGGTCGTTGTGTCTTTTCATGTTGTTGTGTTGTAGCATGCGGTATTGCATGAATTTGTAATTGTTGTAGAGTTTCATTGACTTCTATGAGTTTGGCCATGATATCTTCTCTTTTTTCTTCTACAATGTGAACCACCTCTTCCCCCCTTCTCTGGCATGAACTCAACATCATCCTATGTTAAGGCGATGACTAGGTCCTCCTTGGTGTACTTCATCTTTTTGCATGTCTCCTCTACCAGTGCTTTCTTTCTTTTTTTCTATGAGGGATGCACACCACTCATCATTGCCTATGCCCTTTCCTTGCTTGACTGAGATGTGTCCCCATTTTTGGCATCCTACTGAATGTCTATCCTGGGCACCATTTGTTTCCTCCTTGGTGTCTTTGGCACTGCGTTTCTTCCTGATGCCTGACTCGCAGGGATGATTTTAGGGGCTAAATTTTTCTCATGGGCAAATTTTCCAAGGTTTTTCCCCCAAAAATATTTGCTACTCTAAAAATTATTCGCCCAAATTCTATAGGATAAAATTATTTTACCTTTAAAATAGCCAAAATGTTATACAAACTGTACAAAATCCTAAGAAATTTGAATATTTTTACAAAAATATCTCCAAACATTCATAGTTGGCATATGAAGGATTAGTAATATTCGCCAAGGTTTCTACATTTTAAAATAAATTTCCATCCTTAAAATCATCCATGCGCTTGAGTGCGTTCTACAACCTTCCTAGTGTTATCAGTTGGGTTGTTTGTTTTTTATTAAGGACCTGCTTCGGCTTGCCCCTTTGGTTTGGTTGATTGTGTTGTGGATGGCCTTTTTGTTGGTTTTTCTACTATAATCTTCCACTGCACTGGCTATTCTTTGATTATCTAGTCAATCTCTTCCCTTGTGACACAGTATTTCATCTCCAAATATTCCTTCTTTGGATCCCTTGTGGCTTGGATCTACATGTGGTTCCTGGATTCCTTAAACTTGGATATCCCTTCAGTTTCCTGGACCACCTCCACCAGAATGTGCCACAAATTGGTTGTGCATTGTTGTATCTCTTCTAGTAGCATCGTGAACACTATATTATTTTCTTGTTGATTTTTATTGTCCTTGGCCTTCCAGAGGGATTCATATCTGACCGTGTAGCACTTCCTTTTCCTATCCATAAAGGATGAAAATTTTGGATCCTTCCATCCTGCCAAAGCTATGAAAAGGATGAGCCAACAATAATGGAACTCAATTCCATTATCCTGCACATCTCTGCAATTGATCAAGAACTGGTTCAGGAGGTACACCACCCAAATAAACTTTACTCCCTTCATGCACTATGTGGCGACTGTGATGACTCCTTCTAGAGCCTCTTCTTTTCTACACATCCTCAATAACTTACAAGCCATGAGATTGTTGGTAAACCTTGTCGCATTATAGTTGATATCCATAAGCACAATGCCCCTGTTTCCTTTGCTGCTGCCAAATTGTTCTTTGACTAGTTCAACGATCTCCTTCTTGCGTGCTTTTTTGTCCAAGTAATCCTCTGGTTGTGCGCCTATTATAGGTAATCTTGTAATTTTTTCGATCAACGCCGCATCAAGTTGTACTGGCCTATGCATCCAAATGATTTTTCCATTTACCTGGGCTAGCAACTGTTTGACACAAATCCCAACATTTTTACCGTGCCCAAAGTGTGATATGTCAAGGAGTTTCATTATTCCCAAGTTGTAAACCACGTTAACCACTATGCGGGATCCATGATTGGTTTGACTAGGGGTCGAATTTCCCCTATGTTCACTAGGTAGGATTCCTTGACAAAATCTAGGAATTCCATTGCATCACACACATCATGGTCCAAGTACCTTAGTTTAGGTACTTTTCTCAGCATGTAGTCCACAATGATCACTGCATCTGGGAGATAGGGAAGTGTAATGTCTGTGGAATATTGCGCCTTTCTTTTTTACCCGATGGAAGAAGGGATTGCTTATGTTGTTTATGTATCATTTCCTTCCCCCTTGTATTCTACCTGGTTCGTGATGTCCTCAACCAACACCTCCTTTTCGTTATGACCTTGTTATTGACTCTTCAATTCATCGAGTTCAGCTGATGTTTCGAGATTAGGGTTTGTAATTCCATTTTGAGTCCTAGAACTTTTCCCTACTTCCCCTTGTGTTGTTGTTGATGTTTCCTCCTCAACCTTTGTTGAGATAAGTGATTATGTCTCAGAAGTGGTGACATATTCAAGTTCAACGATGTTCTCGGGCTCCACCATCATTTCCTTCCTCCTTTGGCCCTGTCGAGTAACCTATACGTACTTCCCTAGAGCACCAACATTTGGTGGCATCATGTTTTATCCAATTCAAACATTTTCTCTCTTCTTCGCACACACACGTATATCTTGCTCTATGCTTAAAAATCACTAAATGTTGAGTTAACGTGTGATTTCCACACGTTATAGACCTGGTCATAATTGTTTTTCACTTTTTTCGTGCATTTGCGCCGAGTCCAATTTTTCTTGCACGTTTTCTTTTTATGTTTTCATCGTAATTTTTGTGCATGACTTTTTTCCCAGGGTGAAATCATGAAGATGGGTGTCTATTTTGCTTGTTTTATGAGAAAAAAAACTATATTTTCACAAGTTATTCAACTTCCGGCATACAAAAGTATTTTGTTTATTTAGAATTTCACTTTATAGTAAAAACAAAACTTGTGAAGAATTTTGTTAGCTTTCTAATGTATATTTTTCAATTTTTTTTTATTAAGATTTGATATGTCAATTTGACAATTGTTTAACAGTATGTTCCTTAAACATGAAAGGAATAATAATGAGTTATTTCCCCCCCCCAACAATGTATCTATTATTAAACTTTTGTTTTTAACAAACGAAATATACTGCAACAATCTATAGAGACTCTGTTTTATTATGACTATAATTTTGAATCTAACGGATGAATATTATAATTTCTAGAATTTTTTTAAGTTGACCAAGCTGAAAATGTTGCAGATTTTAAACACATGTTTTCCCCCATCTTGTATCTATCTTAATTTTTACTTAAAAGTAAAATCTAAAAATACCCTTTTGAAAAGAAAAATTTAAGGATTATGAATATCAATTTTTCACTGTGTATTTTTAGTGATACAGATATTTCATTTCACTGAATCATAATGTGAGCTAAAAATATTATGTAGTGATTTTTTAAAAAAATTAAATAAAAATAGATAAAAATAATGAAAATGAAAACAAATTATAGGAATTGAAAGTAGATTCAATTTTGCAAATGTTGGTGTCATTTTCAAAACCAAATTCTGAGTATTTGCAAGAGTTTGCAACCTCCAAAGTTCAGGTAAGCTAGAGGGAATTCTCTGGTTCCTGCATACAGTCCCATTCTCTAGTTTTCGACTGAAAGAATCTTTCAGCCGAAAAACATTACTTTCGGTCGAAAAACTAAATTTTAACAGAATCTGTTAAAATTAAATGATTTCCTATCTTTTCGGTCAAAAACAAATTTTTTTGGCCGAAAGATGGGTGAGCGAATTCCGTCGACCAGAAAAATTGAAAAGACATGTGGTATCATTTCATTTCGCGCCAAATCGTATAAATATGCTTTCAGCTGAACACATTTAACACAATTCATCACTTGCTTCATGGTTTTCTAGAGCACCTAAACAAAGTTTCGAATCATCTTTTTCGTTTTTGTTGAATAAGGTAATTGATGTTTGTTCAAGTTTTTATTGGAATACCAATTTATATATTGAAAGATAAATGTTGAGAATTTTTTCAAGGTGAAGCCTTTATTGAACATAAAATTATTGATATTATTTTTTAATAATTTTTGTGACAATCAAGTTTTTCTGAGACTATTCTGAAATGTTGATTTTGTTAAAAACTTTTATAGATAATTATACTCATGGGGAACAGAAGTTTGTGCAAGAGAAAATTTGATCGCACTTGAGATGAAACTCACCATAACAATCAAAGGAAAGAGCATTATTGGAGAAATAAACGAGAATGTGAAAATATTGAAGAAATAAACAATGATAATGTAAATAGAGATTTTCAACAAGAAGAAGCCCAACCAGGTATGCATGCATATATTGTCTATATTAAAAGTATAGAATTCAAATTTAAAATATTGTTTAATATAATTGATTGTAGTTACGATTTGATGTTTTTCAAAAAACATAAATAGAATTGTCTCATAACGTCGATGAAGACGTTGAAACCAAAATTGAAGCATGAGATGAATCACTTATAGGTATGTACATAAATTTAGATAATACAAGATGAACACTTGTATATAGTTTAGTGAATTTATATTCGGGTTTTGTTTTTTAATATAAACTTTAAATTGAAATATGCAGAAGAATCTATCAACATTGATGATGAAATATTAGAAAATGTTGATACTAACAAATTTGGGAAGAAAGAAGCTAAGCATTATATAAGATATTGAACTAAGATATGTATAATACTTTTTTCAAAGATGAATCAGTAATAGTACAAGCTCAACATTTATTATGTCTAGTAAAGTCAAGAAAGTTAAAAGAAGCTACATCATTATTGGGTATTCAAAAGTTGACAAAAGATACAAAGGTGAAACATAATGTCTTTGACAATATAGCTAGTGTATTAAAAGATTTTGGAAAATATCGAAAAAAAGATGTCAGTGTTGCATGTAGAGTGATACAAACAATAGTTGTTTCATCTAGCAATATAAAAGATCTTTTCACATGACACATGGAAAAAACGATGAGAACGTCAAGAAAAAAATTGTACAAACATAGAAAATTTCGATTGCAAACAGATGCAAATGATGAATTGGCTTGTTGGATAGTTTAGACAACCCTACAAAGATAGGCTTGTCAAAAATGTTAAAGAATTGGCCCGTAATTATTGGTTGACAAAATATCGTGTTTCACCACATACAAGGGATGTGTTGTGATGAAGAATAGCAATAAAACATTATGAAGAACATCTAAAACATATATTTCCAATGACACAAATAGAATTGTTCAATAAGTTCAAAGAAGAGCTCAAATAAGTTAAAATTTCCATCAATACATTTGTGCAACAAAAACCATGGTTTGTTAGATCCATCACTGTTCATGACACTTTTTGTTGTCGTTATCATGTGGAATTTGAGTTATATTATGACACTTTTCTTGATTTTGGTAAAACTTTATGGCCAAGTTCACCTCCTCCTTCCAAATTGTGTGCTTTTATATTTGAAATTCTATGTGAAAGAGAAGGTGATGAATTATTTTACCAAAAAAAAATGTGTTGGTGGAAAGAAATGTGATCGTTGTGGAAATATAAGTTTGTTTCACTCAAAGTATGCTATTGATATGAATTATTAATAATTTTCTAATATAACAGTCAATTGGAAGAGATATGAATATATCAATAGCACAGCTCCACATTCTTCAAATGTTATTTCCAAAAGGATTGATTTGAAAGTAGATAAAATTTGTGTGATAGATTTTTTGAAGAAGTTTGAGGAAAAAATTTATAAAAACACCAAGCATTCACATAGATCTCGGTGGAAAGACCTACAATTCAAACAATCCCGTGAAGTGTTTTCACCATGGATAATTTTGTCTGTAGTTGATTTTGTAGAGAATTACACACTCGTTGCACAAAAAAAAATACAAAGTGAATATTATCATTCTGATCAAGTCACTATATTTGTCCACATTATATATAGACATTCTCAATGTAGTCTTGATAAAATAGAAAGAACCAATGACAATCAACATGTTATTAAAGAATATCATTTTTATATAAGTTATGATCGAGCACATGACACACATTATGTACAACATTGTTTTGATAAATTTTATGATTCATTGAAAGAACGCAGAATCGGATTTGATCGACATTGGATATGGTTAGATGGGTGTGCAGGTCAGTTCAAATCTTCACGATCATTCAATTGGTTGTGTCATCTTCATAAAAAATCAAACATTACACATTGTTGGAATTTTTTTGAGACCCGTAATGGAAAAGGAGAGCACGACAGTGCAGGGGCATGTGTAAAACGAGCACTTTGAAGGTATCAGATGAACCCTCATGCCGATCAATTTGAATCTGCTAATCAAGTTGTTGAATGGTGCAAAATGGCACTAAGACATGAAAACAGTCCTTCAAGTGATGTGCGTAGGTGTGTCTATATATACATGTACACATGATATTTTTATTCACGTGTTCAAATTTATATTCAATCTTCAATCATTTTCTTGAGATATTTCAAGTTAACAAGTTCTTGTCTTATGTAGGTTTTTTTGTTATGTTGGAATCAAATATGTAAATAGATCAATTCCATATGAAGCCGGTACAATACATGGGACACGAAAAATGCATTTAGTTAAAACAAAATGCTATCAAAATGTGTTTGCATTTGATAGAAGAAATGAGTCTTGTTTTTGTTCAGTTTGCATAGAGGGCACATAATCCTTAGAGATTTGAAAAAACAAAAATGCAGAATATGTTGAAGCTTGGAGACATACCGAACTTAATATAAAAGGGAAAATTCCACTTCCAAGCTTAAAGGAGATGGAATCAAATGAAATTGTAGTGTCAATTGATGGCGATAGAGTTTCCAATATTGTTAGAGAAGGCAATTTTTATGTTTAAAGTTTTTCAAATAACTTGTAGATGTACTTGTGTGGTAATCTAGCACGAACTATTTGTTGTCCAATATATCTAATTATTTGCAGGAGATATCTTTGTCGTGGTTTCACATGTAGACAACACTGAAAACGTGAAAAATTATTTGATGTGATGCACAAAACAAAAGATAAGGTTATTAGAAGATTTTGATGATAACGGTTTTATATATGAAAGAGGATCCATTGTATTGAAAGGATATTTTTTTCAAGAAACCCATCAAACTGATACTCATGTTCACTTTCAAGACTACCAGTTAGATGTCATAAGTTGTCAATATAGTCATTTGGTATGTGTAGCGTGCATAAAGTTAATATAAGTTCAAT
>ML811966.1:57465-76393 GCA_009831015.1 Picea engelmannii
TGGTATTTTCAAGTCCCAATCATCCATGTTGACATTCCAGATCTCAGTCAAAGCATTTTCCAAATCTTATCGAAATCTTCTCTTGTCCCATTATCCTGAGGATGATATGGTGTACTCTTCTGGTGATAGGCTTCAAACTCATTAGTCATATCCTTGATGGTATTATTAATAAAATGAGTGCCTTGATCACTCACCAAAATCCAGGGACATCCAAATCTGGTGATCACTTTCTCAAATAAGAAGTGTGTTGTTGTTTTTGCACTGCAATATTTGACTGGTGAAACTTTTGTCCATATGGTTAAGTATTCGATCACAATGATGATATATCTAGCTATTTACCTTCTTGCTAGTGGATTAATCGGTTTGACAAAATTTATTTCCCATTTTTCAAATACCTGCAGAGTTACTTGTGGTCTTAGGTGCATCTCATCCCTTTTGTTGGGTTTTCCAACCCTCTGACAGACATCACAGTTCTGGATATATTTCTTGCCATCTTTATGAACTGTTGGAAACCATAATCATCTGTGCAATACATTCTGTGCATTATCTTTTCCTGCACAGTGTCCTCCAACTATACCTTCATCAGCTTCTTCTAAAACCCTGGGCCGTTCATTCTCCAATACACACCTTCTCACAATTTCATATGTGCCCATATTGTATAAATGACTTGCAATGAGTTGATAGTTTGCAACCCTGACTACTAGGTTTTTCTTCTGTGCAATACTAAAGTCTTGTGGTGAAACTCTTGTACTTAAGTATTCAATAGTGTCAACAAAGTATCCATCATCTACATGTACTGAAAATAATTGTGCATCATGGAAGTTGTCTTCCAAGTTAGTAGGTTCTTCTCCATTGGTTACCCTTGACATGTGATCGGGTCTTGCATTCAACTTTCATGGTTTGACTATTACTTCAAAAATGAATTCTTGGAATAATAACATCCATCTACAGATACTCCCCCCCCAACATTGGCTTGTTAACTAGATATTTGAGGACAGAATGATCTATGAACATTTTAAAGTGTTTACCCAGTAGATAATGCATGAATTTATGAAGTGCATATACCAAGTCTAGGCCTTCTTTTTTCTGTGGCGTTGTAATTCCACTCTGATTCTGACAACATCATGCTTGCAAAAGCTATAGGATGGTCTAAGTCCCCTACTCCTGGCTACGCCAAAATTGCTCCAAGTGTTATTGTTGATGCATCTACATGCACATGAAATGTATTTTCGCAATCTGGAAATACTAATATAGGTGTTGTCACCATATTTTCCTTTACAGTGTCCAATCCTTGCTGACATTCCTCATTGCACTAAAATCCAGTGTCCTTCTTTAATATTTTTTCCATTGGTGTAGTAATATGCGCATAGCCCTTTATAAAATTCATGTAGTAGCTTGTATGTCCTAGTGTGACTCTTAACTGGTGCACTGACTTTGGTGGTGGTAAATTCATAATGATTGTAATCTGAGCAGGGTCAACCAGTAAGCCATGTTTGCACACTATATGTCCCAACAATATCCAAAAAGGTGTACCAAAAATGCATTTCTTGATGTTTAATGATATTTGATATTCTCTGCATATTTCCAACATTAGTCTTAAAACTTATACATGGTATTTCAAAAAACTATATACAATCCAGTCATCAAGGTGTACTTATAGAAAATGATGAATGAATTCCTTAAAAGAAGCTATGACTACCCTTGAAAATATAACTGGTGCATTCTTCAATCCAAAGGGCATGACTGTATATTGGTAGGATCCCAATTTTGTAGAAAAAGTAGTCTTATACCTATCCTTTGGAGCTATTTTGATCTGATGGTATCCTGAGAATATATCCGTGAATGAATATGTTTCCTAGCCTCCCACATTCTCCAAGAACTCATCTATAAAAGGGGTAGGGAATGGGTCATGTAAGTAATCATAATTGAGTTTCCTCAAATCTACACAAATTCTTATTCCCCCCTTGCTTATTTTCCTAGACTAACATGGGACTGATCCATTCAGATTCCTCTACTAGTTCTATAATGCCAGCTTCCAACATTCAGTCAATTTCTAATTTCAATTTCTTATTATACATTAGATTAATCCTGTAAGGTCTCTGTTTGACAGGTCAAACCTCGGGTTTGAGGGGTATCTTCATCTCACCTAGCTCCCCTGATATGCCTTTAATATTTTTAAAGGTTGTCAGAAACAAGTCATTGTATTCATGCAATAACTCTTTTATCCTTTGAAATGTTTTCTCATCCCAATAGTTTCCAATGCTTGTCATTTTAGGATTGTCATTCATCCCAATGTTGACTTTCTTAACTTTGTTTGGTGCAACAAATGTGTATAATTCCAGAGATGGACCTTCCACCTCTCTCTTTCCTTGAATATTTGTGATCTGAATGTTGTGCAAATCATCTTGATTTGGTTCTCTCTCTTCGACATGATAACATGATAGTATCTCTTTGACTTTATTTCTGTTCTATTGTATTATGTTATTATTTCGACCTTTGTTTCATCAAAAAATATCACTCACGTTATCAGCTTCAGTGTTGTATCAAATGTTGGATTTATCATGCTTGAATGAGAAGGTTACTACAAAATTCTGTTGTAATCATGTCAATTCTGTAGTGTCTCTGTGCATCTCCTGGTCTATGTACCAGTTCCATGGTATCCCTCCCAATGTATGAATAAAGTGATGATGCCATTCCTCTGGTGGTGTCATCCTCCATTGTGTTTTGCACTTTTCCAGTGATTCAACTAGTTTTCCTTTCCCATCATACTTTTGTATTGTATTACTCCCCCTTTCTATGCCAAATCTAATGTGCATTAGTTTTTTAAACTGTTAGCAGTCCTGAATTTTTTCTTTGTTCGCACCCCACCATGTTGTAGGTGTTTCCTTGAGTGTAATATCCAGGGCTAAGAGCCTCTGATTTTTCAACACTTCCTCTTCATATTTTGTCAATAATTCCTCCAAGTCATTTGTCCCCTGAAAACTGGGAGGTTCTCTTATCTCTGTACCAACCCACCTTACTGTGTAGTCTATTCTTGAGCAACTCCTTGTGGAGACTTCATGTAGTCTCTGCTCCTAGTTCTCCAACCCTATATCTGAGTCTGAAACACACGATGTAATTCTTCTCTAGTTGAGTACCCAATATTTATTTGGGTTGACATAGTCTTCTTCTTGTGTAGTGGTTTTGTACAACTAGTTATTTCTTCCAGATCCAAACAAGTCACCTCTACAAACCTTTATCCTTATGAAGGATCCAATGGTGAAATGAATCTATATTCAGCTAACTGAAAATTCATTTTACTTATCTAGGCTGATTATAGTCTGTTTATCAAATTCCCAATCCAATCCAAGTAATGTTAGGTAAGGTTTTGTGCCATATACTATCTCTATTACTTCAAAATATTCCATAGTGCACACTCCATCCAAATCTACTGTCACATATTTAAGCCTTCCAATTGGTAACACTTTGTGTTGATTTGCTAGTTTCAACTAGACAAGTGACTAGCCTAATGTGGGTTCTCCCATACACTGCCATGTCTTCTTAGGAAAGACATTTTCTTCAGATTCTAAAACCAGTATAATATCTCACATGTTAAAATCCCCAATGTTTTCATTTAGTCTAAATTCTATGCTTGTCCTTCTTCTTATATGGAGATGATTCACTATTTTCTTCTCTAACTTCCCTTCTACCTCTGTGTTGCATCTTTCTAGAAAAATTTTAAGACCTTAATAGATGATTGATCATTCAACAACTTAACATAGGATTGCAGAAAAGTCTTTATGGTACTTACTTGCTCTAAAGGTTGTCCTCTACTGGTATGGTCCATTGAATATGGAATCAGGTACATTTGTGGGTCCTATGTTTGCTATGTGATTGATGTAGATGCAAAATTATGCTTGAGAAACTCATGTCTGGCCTCCTTAAATGTTTCCTTTTCTTTCTGCGTGTCAAACTACTTTTGTGGCTCAGTATTCTTCTTTACCCACTGGTGTTGAGATGGATCTTGTTTTGTTGCATCAAATCCTGTCTTGGCTCCTCCTTGAGTGACTATATTGATGTTTTTCCCATCATCCTTGGCTTCTGCAGAAATCCACTAGACATTTTGGTTGTCCTAGTTCCTTTTTGCCTAGATATTTCCTAAGAGTGTTGGGAAGTCTTCTGTGTCATGGTATATTGTGCAAAAATACATACATGTCGCCAGTGGAAGTGGAAAATCCCTTGCATAATGTCCTGATTGTTGGCAGTTGTAGCACACTGTTGGTCCTCTAGATCTTCCAAATCCTTCTCTGCCTCATCCTCCACCACTGTATCCACATCGATCTCCTTGTGGTGCGTTGTAATGGGGCACCTGGTTATACTACGCAGGGTTATACTTCAGCTTCAGATTATTGTACTACAGCTATGCATTGTTGTATGGTGGTGGCACCTGGCTGAAATGAGGTGAAACTTATCCTCTCATTATTTTTTCTTGCACCCTGTAATTGTTTGAATTTCTTTCTCTCATCAGTTCCAACATTCTACAATCCTTGTCATCATGACCCACTAATTTGCAAAAATTGCAATATGATATTTTTGGTATTGTCTTATATTTTTGCATCATCGGAAAATGATAGGTATCATGCCCATGCATCTTATAAATATCGCACCATGGTCCTCCTATTGGAAAGGGGTTTAGAACCCCTGTTTCCATGTATTGCACAAAAGTTGGGCATCCGTTCTTATGATGTCCTTTTTTCCTACATAGCATACACCAAACAACTTCTCTTTTCTCTTTTCCCTTATCTTGGTTAAGTTGAAATGTTAGATTCTTCAAATCCTTCTTCAACTCCTCTATTGATGGATCTATCTGTTGATATTGGTTCTATCCAGTTGTAAGGTTACCTGAAGAGCCTCTTCCTGAGTTCACAACTTTTGTTGTCTAAAAGGATACTTCAAGTGTGGTAACAATGAGTTCACAAATAAGTGCCTATGTTTCATTTCAGTAATTGCATATTTCAACTTTCCTTTTAGACGTTTGAACCTTTGATCAATCTCCCAAACATAATCACTTGGTTTCTTCTTGATTTCAATCATTTCATTCATGTACTGGTCTTCTGAGATTGACTTCTGAAACTCATTTACCATTAGTTTGTTCACGTCTATAATAGTCTTTGGTACTCCTTTTGGATTGTTTACATATAGTCTCATGTACCAATCCAACACGCGGTCTCTTAGTGTGATATATAACTACGCAAGACTTGTGTCCTCATCTATGATATACTTTTCTTCCCAAATATTCTCACAGATAAATAAATGCTTTGCAGGGTCCTCTGATGCCTCTCCCATAAATTTAGGTAATCTAATCGTGGGATCATGTCCTGTCATTTTGAACTATGTTGAACTACTGCCTTCACATGGTGTGGATAATTGATTGTTACTTCCTGAACTTTCTCCCCCAGTTGATTTTTCTTCTTCCACTAAAATCTAGTTGTGTAAATGTTGGTGTTATTTCGGGTGTATTAGTCGCACATGGGGTTGTAGGTTCCACACTAATGGTGATCTAGATTAGAGTTCTACATTCTATTACTGACCCTAGACCTATTGTTTTCCTTTCATATGTTGCACACCGCATTTCCTCAATCTTCTCCATAGACAGAAGATCCTATATCTCTTCTTCATCACTCGCCAATCCCTCCTTGTCATCTATGGCTCTCTTCTAGTTATTCATCTTATATTGGTAAGGTATTCCACTACGGGTATTTTAATATTTTTCCATTATCTTCTTTATATAGTTATCTTACATCATGATTAGGTCAATGACCTCCTTCTTCTTTCCCTTATCCATCTTCCTTTCCATATATCAACCTCCTATAAGTGCTTCCCCCACTTCCCCCATGCACACAGGGAAGTTTAGTTGTCTGATTCCATGGTGATCACACCATTGTCATACAATAAAATATTTATTGAAGTATACAATGACCTGATGTACTTGCCTCTGGGTACATTTAGAAAATCATGCTTTGTTGTAGTGTAGGGCTTCTCGGTATCTACTGTAAATTCATTGATAAACCCTACAACAATAATGTCTAACCATAAATATATTGAGCACGTGAATTTGTTATCAACTTGTTGTAACTACACGATCTCCACAAAATTCCACTCTAGTTGTCTGATCTAATTTGTAGGGTGGTTTTCCTTTAACCTCAATAACAACTCTTGCAAAAATTCTGAGAAATCATAGAAAAATGCCTCATGAAAGTTGCTAAACAAGTATTTGTTGAGATATTTGTGTCGCATTAAATTAGGGTTTATGTTGTATTTTTGCACAAACTCAAGTTCCTTTGTTTGCAACCATATTTCAATATTTTCCTTAGTTGGATTCCATGGCCTAAACATTCCCTTTTGTTGGCCCTGGGTTGTTAAAGCAAGTGAAAATCAAGGAGGAAAAGGTGAAATGTGAACTTCGCGGAAGACACAGTGACTGTCACTGGTTCGAAGTGAGAAAAAGAGAAGAAAAGATAGAGCGAAGTGTAGGAAAGAAAGTCGTTGAATGAGGAGATCGAGGATGACAGATCAAGAAGGAGGAAGGATCATGGACAAGTCAGCAAGTGGAAAGAGCCATTGTTGGATGCTTTGGAGCACCACACAAGAAGGAAGGAAAGACAGGCTGGCGAAGCCTTGAAAATATGGGTCAAGTTGACCTAGGGTTTTAGACACCTAGGGTTTTGGTATCTAGGGTTTTGGACACCTAGGTTTTGGCCTAAGGCTGTCGGTGAGCTATTGTAATGTATAAATAGAGGTCAAGAGGACCTGGGTCAGGTTGGTATCAAGATAGGTTGTCATTGTTGATGTGAGTGATTATTGTATTATGAGAGAGAAGTGTTAAGTGGGGGATCCTTCTGGTATTGTAAGATCTTCAGCTAGGTGCGAAGATCAACCTTGCATCTAGGTGCCTAGGGAGGGAAGAGAAAGAGAGGAGAAGAAAGGAGATCTTCTAGCTAAGAGTGCAGACAAAATCTGTATGCTTTACCTCAATATAATATAACACAGTTCTGTGGATGTAGCCCTAGAGAGAGAGTGAACCATGTATATTTTTTGTTGTGTATGATTGGTATCTTGTATTTGTCATTCATATATTGTTATTGCATTGCTAAGGTAGATATGATAGATGCATGGAGTAGATCAAGATGATAAGTGATATATGAATGTTGTGTTGTTCCTGTGTTAGATCCACTTGATATTCCTCTTGGTTGTAGACATCTCTATCCTACAACCCCCTCATAACGGCTTCAGGTGAGACTGCATCTGCTTCGTAGGTGTTGCCGAAAGGGACAATTGTTAAGGCTTGTTGGTGCGCTCTTGGAGCTAAACCCTGGGTGTACCCTTGTGCCAACAAATGGTTCTGTTGCCAGGATCTGAAGAGAAGACCCAAACATTTGATGGAAAGAAAGAAAGACAGATGTTTGAGGAAGATATGAAATAATTCAGAGGAAACCAAGGCTCTGCATCAAAGACAAGACCGAAAGTGAGAGAATATGGAATGCCTCTAGCATTTGATCATTCTACTTCACCAAAAGAAGGAAAAGAGGTAAGAAAGCTCACGAGATTTTTATACACTTGTATTAAGTTGATTCAAGATGAAAGCGATGTACAAGAACGACAAAATTTAATCAGACAATATGAGAAAGGAAAGATAGATCCCTTACTGAATAGGGAAGTACACCAAATTGGTAAGAAGAGAAGGACAAATAAGGAATTACATTTTAACGCTCAAATAGGAGAATATGAGATAGATTATGTGGTCCTCGACTTAGGGTCGGAGGTCAATGCCATGAAGAAGCAAACCTAGGAATAGATTGGAAAACTGAAGTTGATCTATTCCCTTATCAGGCTTAGGATGGCTAACCAACAAGGTGTTATCCCATTTGGATGATTCAAGCATGTCCCCATGGACATTGATGGAATAAGAACATTTGCAGATTTTGAGGTAATTGAAATAGTTGATGACAGTTTCCCTTACCCGTCATTGTTAGGAATTAATTGGGCCTTCAATAACTCTACTGTTGTTGACTTAAAGAAAAGACGTATGACTTTTGAAGGATACAGCCTTAGGGTCATTGCACCTTTAGATCCAGATGAAGGTAAGCAATACACAGATCCCATCAGAGAAGAATATTGTGCATACGCACTAGAAAAAATATACAAGCTAACAGCCAGACAGCATGACTACATTAATCCTACAGCTGACGGGAACTTAAGCTAGCGAAGCGACAATGCGTGTTCATCAGATTCAGAAGAAGCTCTGGAGAACTGGCAGAACTAGATGTATGAAGTATCTACCAGAAGATGTGCTAGATTAACCAGATAAGTTTGTTGGATCGGCACAACAGTGAGTAACTTACCCACATTTGATGGTCTGAACCGTTTAGAAGCCTTCCTATCAGATTTTGAAGCAAGTGTACCAACACAAAAGTGGTTGTTGGCAATGGATGAGGCCTTGAAAGCCACACCAACAAGAAGGTGGGGGACACACAAAGTCCTACTCTGATGACAGCGCAGTTCTTGGGACAAGCAGAAAGCTGGGAAGTAAGGTACACAGGTCAAAGATACCCAAAGGACCATGTGAAAAGCTGTGAAGAAGCCTTGAGAAATGTCCCTCGAGAATAGTGGGTGCACAAATTCATTAACACGTTGGACACTACACCTATCAACTAGTACCTTCAAGCGGAGTTGGGCCTCATCATTGCAGACTGGGAAGGTATGATTCAGAATTTTGTAACCACCATTTTATTTGAAAGTGAATATCCCTCAGTAGACCAAGCATTACATATTGTGAGATAGAAAGTATTTGAAGAGGCATCTAGCCTCCCTTTGGAACAAGAAGAGGATGAATGGACTACGCCCCTCCAGAAATTGCAGAGTTGTTACAACATCAATGTTGATGAAGACGATGATCCGAGGAAGGTGAACATTGCAGAGACATAAGTCCAAAGAGATGTGGAAGGACAAGGAGTTGAGTTACCATTTATTGGACAGCGGATCAAGATCAAGAAAGTCAATATTGGAATAGAGGAGACACCAAAGCTTGCTAATGTCATAGATTATTGGGATGTTGCTACCATTGATAAGATTACAGAGTTGTTGCATGAGTATCAGGACTTTTTTCCGACCAAGTTCACCGATATGAAGGGTATTAAAGTACCTATGGGAGAGATGAGGATACCTTTAAAACCAGATGCTAAACCAGTCAAACAGAGACCTTACAGATTGAACCCTAAATATAAGTAAAAAGTGAAGATTGAGCTTGAAAGAATGATGGAAGCAGGGATTATAGAACCTATGGAAGAATCATAGTGGATAATCCCTATGGTGGTGCAAGACAAGAAAACAGGAGAAATCAAGATCTGCATAGATCTCAGGAAGCTTACAGTCCACCGTCAGAAGAGCACACTGTACCACCCTCAAGCAAATGGGATAGTTGAAGCATTCAACAAGATTTTGGAAATAACACTAACCAAGATTTGTTGTGTGAACATAGATGATTGGGATTTGAGAGTACCAACAATGTTAAGGGAATATAGAACTACTTGCAAGAAGTTGACAATGCAGACCCCTTTTAAGTTGGTTTATGGTATCAAAGCTTTTGTTCCTATGGATAATTTGGTACCAAGCCTAGGAATCGTTGCCTTTATAGGTATGGATGATATTGGCATTGTTTAGGAGAGGCTCACACAGTTATTTGAACTCGAAGAAGACAAATTTATCACAGGTTTCCACCAACAGGTTCAGAATGAAAGAGAAAAGGCCTATCATGACAGACACATCAAGAAGAAGGCATTTAAGAAAGGTGATCTGGTACTAGTGTATGACAGTAAGTTCCTAAAACATCCTGGGAAGTTCAGAATGTGTTGGCTCGAGCCATATGAGATCGCCTATGTCACAGAAGGAGGAGTTTCACAACTGAAGACATTGAAGGGAGAATGGAAGGAAGGTTTGGTAAATGGGAGTTAGTTGAAGTTGTACTATGAAAAATAGTTGCCTCACATCTCTTGGTAAGAAGCATAAAGAAAAGGGTCTAGGTACCAGCTGCAGTTGAAACTGGGTACTAGACATAGAAAAGACAGTCTGCATGAGGATGGAGAGGAGGCATAGAGCAGAAAGAAAAGGTTGCATTGCATAGCCCAGAGTCGAAGTAAAATAGGAAAATCATATCTGAAGTGCCTCGGGACGAGTCATAGGTGAGTGTTGGGGGCCTGTTGGACCTAGGTTGTTAAAGGAAGCGAATATCAAGGAGGAAAAGGTGAAACTCAAACTTCGCGAAAGACAAGTGACTATCACTGGGTCGAAGTGAGCAAAAGAGAAGAAAAGACGAAGTGAAGTGTAGGAAAGAAAGCCATTGAACGAGGAGATCAAGGATGACATATCGGTAAGGAAGAAGGATTGTGGACAAGTCAGCAAGAAGAAAGAGCCATCGTTGTATGCTTTGGAGCACTGCATGAGAAGGAAGGAAAGACAGGTTGGCGAAGCTCTGAAAAATATGGGTCAAGTTGACCTAGGGTTTTAGACACTTATGGTTTTGGTATCTAGGGTTTTGGACACCTAGGTTTCGGCCTAAGGTTGTCGATGAGATATTGTAATGTATAAATAGAGGTTAATAGGACCTGGGTCAGGTTGGTATCAAGATAGGTTGTCATTTTTGATGTGAGTGATTAGTGTATTATGTGAGAGAAGTGCTAAGTGGGGGAGCCTTTTGGTATTGTAATATCTTCAGCTGGGTGTGAAGATCAACCTTACAGTTGGGTGTGCAAGGAGGGAAGAGAAAGAGAGGAGAATAAAGGAGATCTTCTAGCTAAGAGAGAAGACAAGAACTGTATGTTTTACCTCAATATAATATAGCACAGTCATGTGGATGTAGCCCTAGAGAGAGGGTGAACCACATATATTTTTTGTTGTGTATGATTGGTATCTTGTATTTGTCATTCATATATTGTTATTGCATTGCTAAGGTACATCTAACAAATGCATGGAGTAGATCAAGCTAATAAGTGATATATGAATGTTGTTTTGTTCCTATGTTAGATCCACTTGATATTCCCCTTGGTTGTAGGCATCTTTGTCCTTCAACCCCCTCATAACTGCTTCGAGTGAGACTGCATCTGCTTCACAGGTGTTTCCAAAAGAGCCAGTAGTTAGGGCTTGTTGGTGTGCTCTTGGAGATGAACCTTGGGTCTGCCCCTATGCCAACACCTTCTATAATTTAATCCTCTGCACTTTTCTTCCACAGATTTTGTCCACTCAATCCATGCAGTTCCATATGGAAATAAAACCATTTGTTGGTTACTTCCTTAACTGACCCAGGTCTGATCTCAAACATGTTTCCAACAAAACCATCAAAACTATCAACCCTCCTGGTAAAAGAGAATGAAACATTGCACATAGGGTGAACAATGCAGTCACACCAGAGATAGCTTTTATGGGGGACTTCAATACTCAGGTGTTTTCATTCTAGGAATGAGTGGGTATTGTGGTTGACTTATTTTCCTTATGCATTATCCTTGTTAATCAGTCATCTACTTCTACAATTCATTCATCTTTAAACCTATGCATCCATGTTGATATAAATATTTTAACCATTCATTCTTGAGATAATGAATAATAGAAAATTAAAGCATTCATTAACAATCACATAACACACAAGGCTTACTGTGGTTCACCCCCTCCTGCGGCTACGTCCACAAAGATCTAGCTTCTCTTCTCTTTTATTTATTCTGCTACAAAATCTTTCACTATGCACAATACATCTTCAGTATTAAAATCCAAATAAGGGTAAGTGCCCTCTTTGAGGCTAAGTAGATCACACTAGGCTGCTCAGCCTACGACCTAACCCTCAAGAACTAACTTATTCAACTCTACTACAAGAATCATAACAAACTTTCTTACAATTATTGATGGAACTCTTGAACCTACTGAACCACCCAACCTAGACCTCCTAGGTCCTTATTTATACTAATTTATAGGCTTATATCCATTATAATATTTTTCAAACACCCTAACCCTAACATAGTTAGGTTTTTCTACATGCATGCCATGTTGATTTTCCTCCTGCATGCTTCTTTTCCTTCTTTTTTTGCATGCTTCTTTCCTGCCACCTGTTGTGCGCACTCAAAAAATAGGTCTTTTTCTCCAAAAATGGGCATGTTCCCAAAAACAATATTTATCCCAACAGGCCCCCAACACTTACATGTTGTTCATCTCGATCCACTCATGTGGTGCACACTCCCTGTACAACCTTTTCCAAGCTATGGAACTTCTTTGCTAGTTCCTTTCCCTTTTCCTTCACTTCTCAGCTTAACTGTTAGTAGCTAGACTATATGTGTTGTTATATTTTCTTGTATTAATGTTGCACTCTATGAATGTGCCTGTTCCATGCTTGTCTTCTCTTCCTCCAGCTACATAATTATCTGTGTTTCTTGTTCCTGGAGGGGCTCCAATTGGGCTTGTCTTTATTTCTTATTCATCTGCGTTGTCTTTAACTCTATCTACAGAGTCTTCATTTCCTGGGTTCCCTTCAAGCACTCGGTAATTCTCATAGTTTTCTGCCACTATTTCAACTCCTGTATGGAAGCATTGATTTTGTCTTCTTGTTGGTCCAACTATTGGACCTTTTCATCCTCTTCCAAAATGGTCCAAATCCGCGACTTCCCTTTCTTCCCTTGCCATATCCACTATCTGGAGTGTGGATTGTTTTTCTCTTTTCTCTTGAACCTCAGTAGGATTCATAGGATTAAGTTATTCTTTTAGTTCCTCAATTTCCTACCTATATCCCTCAATCATCTGCGTAATGATCTTTATTTTTTTATCTGTACTTATATATGGTGCTTGCACACTATCTGGAATGTATTCATATACCGGTGTTATCCCCTGCTCTATCTTGTCAGCACGTTCTTTTTCCTCCTCCTTCTCTGAGGTCAATTGGTCGCAGGTGATTTGTAACATTTATGTGACTACCCTACCCACCTTCAAGTTAGAGGAATCCGCACAGGCTATGGGTTGTGCTTCATGCATTATACTAGCCTGGAGCCCATATAGTTCCTTTGTGGATATATGCACCATGACTACTTCAAAATGGTCAATGTCCCCCATGGGTTTCTACACAGTCTCTAGGTGATTTGTAACATTTATGTGACTACCCTATCCACCTCAAAATGGCCCCAGAAGTTTGGAAACTAAAAAACTGCCAAGATGGAAAATTATTTTTTGATCTTGTAGAATAGGTGGGTGGCCACCAATATCCACTTGGATCAATCCTCCCTCCTTAGGAAGAAATGGTCTCCATTGCATTTATTTCTTGAGGGAGAGGGGAAATAAATTGTTGAAACTGAATCTTGGTGAGTTGCTTGCCTTGTTGGAGACGTCATGCTGCCTGGTTTGTGGAAGGTTGTCATGAACCTATTGTTGGAGGGGTTGAATTTGTTCAACCATTCGAGATACCTGAGATGACTGTGTGCAGAAGGAATCTTTGTGTTTTGTTGCAATCTTGTCGACCTGCTTCTGTTGGATAGAAGGTGTTTGGGTCGAGGCTGTAGTGGTTGCAGTATCCTTTTATTCCCCTTTTGAAAAGATTGTGATGAAGATAAATTTTGTAGTATGAGATACTACCTTGCGACATTGTTTAGGTGGGACAGTAGTCAAAATTACCTATGGTATTCTGTAGAGATGACCCCCCAGAGAAACAATGACACTGTGGGGTTGAGACTCATAAAAAACATGGCATGTCCACATATATGGCTGGCCCAAGAGAACATCAAAGACATTCAGTGGGGAAAAATCACATAATACCTTGTCCTTGAAGGTTTGGATGTCGTATGGCAATCGACACTGTTGGCTGACACAAAGATCTCGTACCTGGCGAAGCCACCCAATGTTGTATGGCTGCGAGTGTGTTTTTGTCAACAATCCTAGTTGTTTGAAAACCTCTGTTGAGATGAGGTTCTTCTGTATTTCGCTATCAACAATAAAATGTAGTGGGGTCCCCTTCACCCACATCTGTGAATGAAAAAGGAACTCCCCCTCTTCAGGATCTGTTGGTTCTTCTGGTTGAATTGATGTGGTCATGACAATAATAGTGGGATCTGTATCGATGATTTGTCTTTTACCATTATTTTCATAATCATATTCTGAATCAGGGTTTGGCTCCTTGTCTTTGATCTCGGCCACCAATGACTATTTTGAGCGACATTCCTCAGTTTTGTGTTAGGGGATTTTGTGGAAATCACACCATTTTCCAGTGTCCTTCTTTGTCTCTCCATGACCCTTATTTTCCTGTGGCTTGGACTGGTTTTCGAGAGGCTATTTTTTATGGTCGTCTTTATTATACTTTGGTTTTTGCATATTTGCAGACCCAAAATCTCATTTGTTCTGATGCTTAAATTTCTGCTCAATTTTAACAGCATATCGATAAGCAGTACCGAGTGATGAGATGTCCAGAAAATCCATTTCAGTTTGGATATATATGTGTATAGCCCCGCGTTATTTCAGAACCAAATGTTGCTTGGAGTCTTTGATATTGATCTTGGTGGGCAATGCATGGAAGGTATTGGTGAACTATCGTACTGCTTGGCCCCTCTCTTGTCGCAGTGTGGTCCATCTCATGTACTGGTCCTCATAGTTTCCATCAGGGTAATACTGTTCCTTTACCACATCCACAAAAAAATCCCAAGTGGGCTCGACCCCATATATTCCAGACTCCTATGTGGAACTTTTCTCCCAGTAATTGTCCCACCAATGTTTGACATGCGGGAGAGCTTTAAGGAGTACGAAGGTGATATTTTATCTGTCATAAAAATTGTGAACAGAGAAATAACCTTCTAACAAATTTAACCATTTATCTAGGGCATCTGCATCTATCTGACCTTCAAATATAGGAATATCAAAATTGACTTGTACCTTTAAAGGAGAGGTGCCTCCAAAATGGTCACTTGATGAATATGTTCCTTCTTCTATTGACATGTGTTGAAGGATGTGGGAAAAATTCTACATCATTTCATCTCTTTGTTGCATGAGAGCTTGCTCAAGCAACAAATGAATAAAATATTTCGCTCCATCGTTTTTATTTTCTTCCGCCATGGAGGGTTTCTTGGGCATGCGAGAGATATTTTCCTCAAGAGAGACAAGCTCAAGACCCAAATTTCTATAATCGGACCTCGTCAAGGACATGCACTGAAAAACGATCAAGAGAAGCCTGCTTTGATACCACTGATCCGGATTATTTTTGAGAACGAAATGAAAGCGGAGATACAACATAGAAATATGTAGATATATTGCAAGAGGGACAAAAATATAACAAATATATATCAAAAATATAACAAGAGTCACAAATATACAGTAATACACGATTTCTATTAATGAAATAAATGTACAAAGACTCTAAAAATACAGAATGAAAGACTCGCTAGAATGGTGACAACTTATCTCTGAGAAGAGATGTGACGGCTACTCGCATTTGAAAGAAGATGATTGTTACAATGAGGCTCCAAAGGAATTTTTAACATAAGTAAAATCCAAAAACCCTAACCCCGAAAGATGAAAATCCAAAAGGTTTGTGGGCCCTGATGGGGGTAGTTGATACGTCAACTTCCTGGGGGCGTAAATTTTGCATACAATATATGTTTGGGGCACTCGATACATCGTTGGAAAGGTCTAACCGATAAGAATGATTTTTGAGTATCCCAGGTAAGTGCCTTAGGCAGTCACCTAGGCTCCAAATTCCCAAAAAACGTCGTTTAGGTCCTAAAAACAACCCTGTAAGTTTGGAACCCGAAAAACTGCCAAGACAGAAAACTATTTTTCGAGCTCGTGGAATAGGTGGGTGGCCACTAATATCCTCCTGGATCAGGCTTGCCCCTTTTTTTTGGTTGATTTCATTATGGTTGGCCTTGTTTATGTTTTTTCTACTGGAATCTTCCAATGCATTGTCCAATCTTTGATTATCCAGTCAATCTTTCCCCTTGTGACGTAGTATTGCATCTCTAGCCATTCCTTCTTTGGGTCCCTTTCAACTTGGATCCACATGTGTTGCCTGGATTCCTTAAACCTGGCTATCCCTTCAGTTTCCTGGACCACCTCCATAAGAATATGCCACACATTGGTTGTGCATTGTTGTATCTCTTCTAGTAGCATCACAAACACTGTATTATTTTCATGTTGATTTTTATTGTCCTTGGCTTGCCAGAGGTATTCATATTTGGCCACATAGCACTTCCCTTTCCTATCCAGAAAGGCTGAAAATTTTGGCTCCTTCCTATTAGGGTCCTATAAATATAGGTAATATGTTTGTTCAATTATCTTTTTTGGAAATTTGTTCGTAAAGTTTAGCGTATGAATCACTAGGTATCATAGCCTAAAAGTTTGTTGATCAAAGAAACCATTTAGTTTTTGAAATCTGATGGCCAAAACAAATTATGGATTTTTGGGAGATTGTTTTTCATATAAAATTTGGTTCAGATCAGGTTGCATGTGTTTTCATGGCAGAGTTCTTAGGAGTAACTTTCCAATGGTATGTTTGATGCTTCAGATCGACTTCTAGATCAAAAGGTTAGAAAGAAAATATTTTTCTTTATGGCGCATATATTTTAAACAAAGTCAGAAAATTGATAATATTGTTTATCTTGTAGCGCATAAAATCCATGTAGATTTTCCCCAGCGGCATCGTCCCTCTTCCCGATCCACAACCCTCATTTGTTTTCACCCCCCCAACCTACATACCTTTATCGATGGAGGGGGGTCCAAAAATTTTTTTTCCTCTACTCCAACCCCACCTAACATAACACTCCCTCATTGTTTGCACCCCCCCCCCTCCGATTACCACATACTACCTAACCCCCCCTATGATTACCACATACCACCTACTCCCCCTTTCAAAATCTTCCTAACTCACTCCTGAAACTGCTCACCTTCTCTCCTACACTCCTCCTCTCCCTACATGACACTTGTTCCCATGTCTCCTATCTGTTAGACATTACTCTTCCCCAATTACTGTAAGTAGTCCCTTAAGGGTCTCACTCCCCTAACAGATATCCATGCAACCATAAAAACTCATCATTTCCCCTCCCCCGTTACACTATTTGATGATTGAAAACCCGTGAAGACTAAGCCAAAATGAAACGCATTTTATGATGGAATACTGAGGTAAAAAGGCCAAGGTGATTCTAAATATTTTTTGACAGAAATAGAACTCAAGGGATAGATGGCAAAGAAATCATATTGAGAGGACAGTAAGCAGATTTTGTGGAGATAGTTTCAACCTCTTTCTAGATTTCAGGGGCATGAAGACACCTAGCTACAGAATATCAATAGTCAATCAAGTTATTCCATATTTTAATGCACGATACTTTCATAAATAGCCACAGTCAGCAACAAGGACTGATTTAAAATTGAAGAAGACTTGAAATACTTGATATTATTGCAATGTAAATGTTATGTGTTTAAAGCAAATGGATCAGTTTGCAACACATAGATTAAAGGATTAATCATGCAAAATACACATAGATAGCACCATAATGTATGAACATAAGCACATAAACACAGCAATTTGATAACGGAGTTCACCCCTCTCTTGGGCTACATCTCCTGGTCCGGCTTCCAATGGATCATTATTATTAATTGCTCAAAATTTCTCAAAAACATGTCTTACAATGCTCAAACTGACAAACCGACTACTCCAATGGCTTCAGAGCATCCCAAAACCCCTGTCTGGGCTCTTTCGGCACCTCAATCGGTCAAAAAACGAAGAAGTTAGGCCTCCTGGAAGTCTCCCTCTTCAAGCTTGTTGTCTCTGAATCTACAAAACGCACCCTTCTTCCTTGAACCTGGCTCACACGCAAATTTAAGCGTGAAAACCCAGCACCGGGCGCAACCGCACCAATGGTACAAACCGTAGGACTGTTAAGGGCACGCCAGCCCCTAACTGCCTAGCACCTGGGTGTATGGGTCATGTGACCGCGCACATTTGGCAAAGGTGGTTAAGTCGTTACAAAACCCTGTAACTCCCCCCCGCGCTCCATACATGGTCACATGGGTTAACAATATAACCGTGGCTCAACATACAACATAAACCACGCACCAACTCGCACGCATACATATATATGCAATGGTCATATGACAATGCAAACGACCACAGACCATGTTTCAAAATCCTGTGCCAACACAACTATCGGGCTACAATATATGTATTATGGTCATATGTGAATCAAACGATTGCGGGTTGGGGCTAAGCCCCAGCCCAACCCCCCGCCAACGGTCATATACATTGAACTTAAATACAATTTAATACATATATATAATAAGAACTAAATGGCGGTGCAATGGTTGGGTGGATATTTGCAAAGGTTCATGCGGTGGGGAGGTTCGGGGGTCGAACCCCATGGACCCCATTACATTTTATTAACATACAACCAACCAATCCCGGGGTGCCATGTGGCAGCCCATGATTGGGCCACGTGGCACCCAATCATTGACCAACAAAACTGCCACATGTCGACATATGATTCGACCATGCCAACCAACCAGATTCTTCCACGTCACTTATGTACGGTCGTACGGTCCTGCCACGTCAAACTGTACGGACTGTACAGTCAACATAATTTGTTTTTACCTGTTTGACTTGATGAACATATCTCTATATCTCTCGCTCCCGACGTCTTTTTGAGACAAAACGAGTTGCGTTGGGTTCGCAACGACGAGACCTACGCTCTCATCCGATTTGAAGCGATTCCGAGAACTTTGAATTTTTGAGCAAAATTTGATCTCCTGATCACACCTCCCCATTGGGAAGCTTTTGGACCTCCAAAAGACTATTTTTAGTCTATGCGAAGATGAGGGTAAAGTTCCCTCACCCTTCCAACCTCAATCCACTTGGCCTTGCTTGGATTCGTCCCTTTAAGACCAACTC
>ML811966.1:79838-94403 GCA_009831015.1 Picea engelmannii
TACAATATACTTCAATTTGACGTATCCAATTATCTAACTTCTCAGCATTAACTTCTCCATTGTATATTGGCAATTCAAATTTTATATCAAGCTTTAATGAAGGAATTTACGAAGGAGTTTTACCATGCCCCTTTGGAGAATTCAGAAGATGTTTCGAACTGGTAGAAGAAGAAGAACAATATGATGATGATGGAGGAGAGGGTGGTGGAGAAGCACCATTCCCTCTATTTCCGTCTGGAGGTTTGTCACCACTGCCTCCCTTATGCATTGAAGGGTTGGAGCCTTCACTCTGCGACACTATGTTCCTTTCCATCAAGATCTTCATCATCTCGCTTAGCTCCAAGACAACCTCTCTGAGATCTTCATTTTCTGCAGGAACACGTTCATGACTTTCCGCACGAGCCATGCTTGGTGAATGTCTCTCTGAAACTTGCGGTGAATGAATATGCTTCCTCCTTGTCAGATGAGAACTTGGCTCCACAAGTTAACCTTCTCCTCTTGTGAGTTTCAACCTTGTGAGCATCAGAAACAAAACTTGCAAACAATCAAGTCTTCAAAACTAGTGCTCTGATACCAACTTGATCTAAAATTGAAGAAGACTTGAAATACTTGAAATTATTGCAATGTAAATGTTATGTGTTTAAAGAAAATGGATCAGTTTGCAACACGTAGATTAAAGGATTACTCATGCAAAATACACATAGACAGCAGCATAATGTATGAACATAAGCACATAAACACAACAATTTGATAAAGGAGTTCACCCCTCTCTTGGGCTACATCTCCTTGTCCAGCTTCCAATGGATCATTATTATTAATTGCTGAAAAGTGCTCAAAAACATGTCTTACAATGCTCAAACTGACAAACCGACTGCTCCAATGGCTTCAGAGCGTCCCAAAACCCCTATCTAGGCTCTTTCGGCACCTCAATCGGTTGAAAAACAAAGAAGTTAGGCCTCTTGGAAGTCTCCCTCTTCAAGCTTGTTGTCTCTGAATCTACAAAACACACCCTTCTTCCTTGAACCTGGCTCACACGCAAATTTAAGCATTAAAACCCATCACTGGGCGCAACTGCGCCAACGGTGAAAACTGTAGGACGGTTAAGGGTGCGCCAGCCCCTAACCGCCTAGCACCTGGGCGTATGGGTCATGTGACCACGTGCATTTGGAAAAGGTGGTTAAGTCATTACAAAACTGTGTAACTCCCCCCCGCGCTCCATACATGGTCACATGGGTTAACAATATAACCGTGGCTCAACATACAACATAAACCACGCGCCAACTCACGTGCATACATATATATGCAATGGTCATATGAAAATGCAAATGACCATGGGACAAGTTTCAAAATCCCACGCCAACACAATTGTCGGGCTACAATATATGTATTATGGTCATATGTGAATCAAAAGACCACGGGCCGGGGCTAAGACCCAGCCCGACCCCCCGCCAACGGTCATATACATTGAACTTAAATACAATTTAATACATATATATAATAAGAACCAAATGGTGGTGCAATGGTTGGGTGAATATTTGCAAAGGTTCATGCAGTGGGGAGGTCCAGGGGTCGAACCCCACGGACCCCATTACATTTTATTAACATACAACCAACCAATCACGGGGTGCCACGTGGCAGCCCATGATTGGGCCACGTGGCACCCAATCATTGACCAACAAAACTGCCACGTGTCGACATATGATTCGACCATGCCAACCAACCAGATTCTGCCACATCACTTCTGTACGGTCGTGCGGTCCTGCCACGTCATACTGTACGGACTGTATAGACTGTACAGTCAACATCATTTTTTTTTACCTATTTGACTTGACGAACAGATCGCTATATCTCTCGCTCCCAATGTCCGTTTGAGACGAAACGAGTTGCGTTGGGTTCGCAACGACGAGACCTACGCTCTCGTCTGGTTTGAAGTGATTTCGAGCACTTTGAATTTTTGAGCAAAATTTGATCTCCTGATCAAGGACCAACAATGCAGTAGGAGTCAAGGGACAGATAATCAATAACTTCCATGAAAACAGTGCCAGAAATTCGAGCGGATATTAATATATCTATATTTTTGTGATTGGAGATAGATGTTAGTTTATATATCCCTAAAATAAATCTTGATCAGTTATGATAGGATATTTTGTAAATAAATTTATAAATACTTCTCATTTCGAAGTATGAAAGGTTGGGACTTGTTTTGAAGAATAGGAGTAGTATTGTAAAGCATCCACCATTGATCATAGTTTCTAGTAATGCAATGCAATTATTACAGGATACTTGTGTCAACTTTATTGGCGAAGTGCATTTTTCCCTATTAATTGTTTTCTTCTATTATCACTATTGTTTCCTAAATTCTGAATTATTCTAAGAAGATAAAGGAAAAAAATTGTTTAAATGTACACTCTGTCTCTGGATTAAGAATAATTTTTTTTGTTTTCCACTGAAGATTAAAATCAGAATTCTTAATTGCTCTGTTTTTTATTGGATTTCTAGACCTTTTCATCTCCTCCATACCTTAAATATTTGAGAATCCAGTGAATTTCCCTACCTTGCCCTGCAATATTAGCCTGTTAAACCTTGTATTTGATCAATTCAAAACTGTGACTCCATTTTCCAAATGGCCCATCTTCACTGTTCCAACCAAACAATTCAAATAAAAAAACAAAAAAACCTGAACTATCATAACTAGCCTAATATTTTAATATAAACAAATCTAAATCTTACAGAGAGATCCCTCTTTGAAGATGGTAGGGCTAGATCCCAGCTTCCAAAGTGGTTTTGTGGTTACCTCTGTCCATTTCTTTCACATCCTTAAGAAATTACAGAGCGATAACACTTCTATCCTTCCAAAGCTATGAGAATGATGAGCCAAGAATAATGGAACTCAATTCCATTATCCTTCACATCTCTGCAATCGATCAAGAATTAGTTCAGGAGGTACGGTTCCCAACTGAACATTACTCCCTTCGTGCATTGTGCAGAAACTGTGATGACTCTTGTCAGGTCCTCTTCTTTTCTACACCTTTTCAATATCTTACAAGACATAATCTTTCTAGTGAACCTTGGCGTGTTATATTTGACATCCCTAAGCACAATGCCCTCGTTTCCTCTGTTGGTGCCAAATTGTTCTTTGACTAGCTCATCGATCTCCTTCTCGTGCACTTTGTTGTCCAAGTACTCCTCTGGTTGTGCGCCTATTGTAGGTAATCCTATAACTTTTGCGATTAATGCCACATCAAGTTGTACTAACCTATTCATCCAAAGGATGCCCCCATGTACTTGGGATAACAATTGTTTGACACAAAGCCCAACATTTTTACTGCACCCAAAGTGTAGTATGTCTAGGAGGTTCATTATCCTGGACTTACAAATCCTTGATATCTAGTGCGTGGGCTCCATGATTGGTTTTCTTAGGGGTCCAATTTATCCTATGTTCAATAGGTAGGATTCCTCAGCTAAATATGGGAATTTCGTTGCATCGTGCACATCATGGTCTGAGTACCTTAGTTTAAGTACTTTTCCCAGCATGTCTTCCACAATGACCACTGCGTCTGGGAGGTAGGGAAGTGTAATGTTTGTGGCATCCTAAACCTTTATTTTTCTTCCCAGTGATAGAAGGGCATTCTTCTATTGTTTTTGTATCATATCCTTCCCCCTCGGATTCTAGTTGGTTGGTGATGTCCTCAACCAGTAGGTCCTCTTCACTGCGACCCTATTGCTGACCCTTCAATTCATTGGGTTTAGTCGGTGTTTCAAGATTAGGTTTTGTAATTTCATTTCGTGTTCCAGAACTCTACCCTACTTCCCCTTGTGTCATTATCAATGTTTCCTCCTCAACCCTTGTCGGGATGAGTGATTTTGTCTCATAAGTTGTGAAATCTTAGAGCTCAACGGTGTTCTTGGGCTCCACCATCCTTTCCTTCCTCCTTTGGCCCTATCGAGTAACCTGTACGTACTTTCCTGGAGCACCAAAATTTGGTAGCATCATGTTTTGTCTGATTCGAACACTTTCTCTCTTCTTCACACAATTATACCTAGGGCACACACTTGTATCTTTCTTTGTGCTAAAAAATAAATAAGTTTCGAGATAACGCTTTCTTTCCACACTTTATAGACCCGGTCAATATTGTTTTTCACTTTTTCCATGCATTTGCGTCGAGTCCAATTTTTCCTGCACGTTGTCTTTTTATGTTTTCATCGTAATTGTTGCGCACGACTTTTTTCCCACTTTTCCTGTTATTCAACCAACTTCTGCCTCTTTTTGTATTTTTCTTCTTTTTATATTTTTGTATTCCTTTTTCTTCTTTTTCTACTTTTTATTTCTTTTTATCAGTTTATTTTCCTAATATCTACTATAGTACACTATATACAAGGTTTTCTTACTGCATTGACACTTTTAAGAGTTAGTAGGTCAATTTTCCTTGTATAGTTTCAGTCGACTATCGTTGACCATTCCTTTAAATTATGTTCCTCCAAAATCCTTTAGCTGCACAAATCCCCCATATGTGATAGTATTTACTTCATATGGTCCTAGACAATGCATCTTGAACTTACCGGGGTGTTGAAAAAACTTGTTGTCATAAAGAAGAGATAGGTCTCTCTCCTTAAATATTTTCTTTTTAATGTGTCTATCATGCCAGGACTTATCCCTTTCTTTCTGTACTTCCTGGTGAAATCATACCAGAATCCTGTCCTCCTTCCATTTCTATTAGTTGGATTAAACTCTATTGTACTGCTCCTCTTTCTATGATGTTGGTAATTTCTTCTACGCACAAACTAGGTACTAGAAATTCTAATGGCACCACTGCTTCCTGTCCATACACTAATCTGAATGGTGTATGTATTATCAACTTCTTGCATGTGGTCCTATATTCCCATAGTATTGTTGGTATTTTCAAGTCCCAATCATCCTTGTTAACATTGCAGATCTTAGTCAAAGAATTTTCCAAAATCTTATTGAAATCTTCTACTGTCCCATTTTCCTAAGGATGATATGGTGTACTCTTATGGTGATAAACTTCAAACTCCTCATTCATAGATTTGATGGTATTATTAATAAAATGAGTGCCTTGAATACTTATCAAAATCACGGGACATCCAAATATGGTGATCACTTGCTCAAATAAGAAGTGTGTTATTGTTTATGTGTTGCAATCTTTGACTGGTGTTGCTTCTACCCATATGGTTAAGTATTCGGTCACAGTAATGATATATCTAGCTCCTTACCTTCTTCCTAGTGGATTAATAGGTCCGAAAAAATATATTTCCCATTTTTCAAATACCTGCAGAGTTACTTGTGGTCTTATGAGCATCTCATACCTTTTATTGGGTTTTCCAACCCTTTGACAGACATCACAGTTCTGGTAATATTCCTTGGCATATTTATGAACTATCGGACACCATAATCTTGCACACAATACCCTCTGTGTTGTATACTTTCCTGCAAGGTGTCCTCCAGGTATACCTTCATGAGTTTCTGCTAAAACCCTAGGTTGTTCATGTTCCAATACACACCTTCTCAAAATGCCACCTGCACCCATATTTCCCTGACTACTAGGTTTTTCTTCTACGCAATACTAAAGTCCCTTGGTGCAACTCTTGTACTTAAGTATTCAATAATATCAGTGAAGTATTCATCAACTCCCTGTACTGAAAATAATTGTGCATCAGGGAAGTTGTCTTCCAAGTTAGTAGGTTCTTCTCCATTGGTTACCCTTGACAGGTGATCAAGTCCTGCATTCAACTTCCCTAGTTTGATTATTACTTCAAAATCGAATTCTTGGAATAATAACAACCATCTACAGATCCTCCTCCCCAAAACTAACTTGTTGACTATATATTTCAGGGGAGAATGATCTATGAATATTTTAAAGTGTTTACCCAGTAGATAATGCCTAAATTTTTGAAGTGCATATACCATGGCTAGGCCTTCTCTTTCTATGGTGTTGTAATTCTGCTTCAATTCTGACAACTTCCTTCTTGTAAAAGCTATAGGATGGTAATTTGGTCGAAGTCCCCTACTCCTGACTATGCTAGAATTTCTCCAAGTGCTATTATTGATGCATCTACATACACATGAAATGTCTTTTCCTAGTATGGAAATACTAATATACGTGTTGTCACCATATTTTCCTTTAGAGTGTCCAATCCTTGCTGACATTCCTCATTCCACTGATATCTGGTGTCCTTCTTTAACAATTTTTACATTGGTGCAGTAATCTGCGCATACCCCTTTATAAACTTTTTGTAGTAGCATGTATGTCCTAGTGTGGCTCTTAACTGGCACACTGAATTTGGTTGTGGTAAATTCACAATGATTGCAATCTTATAAGGGCCAACCAGTAAGCCCTGTTTCCACACTATATGTCCCAACAATAACCCAAAAGTTGTACCAAAAATGCATTTCTTGATGTTTAATGATATTTGATATTGTTTGCATCTTGCCAACATTAATCTTAAAACTTCTACATGGTCTTTCAAAAGACTATACACATTCCAATCATCTAGGTATACTTATAGAAACGGATGTATGAATTCCTTAAAAGGAGCTATGAATACCCTTGAAAAGATAGTTTCTACATTCTCCAATCCAAAGGGCATGATTTTATATTGGTAGAATCCCCATTCTGTATCAAAATTAGTATTATACCTATCCTCTGGAGTTATTTTGATCTGGTGGTATCCTGGGAATCCATATGTGAATGAATAGATTCCTATCCTCCCACATTCTCTAAGACCTCATCTGTAAAAGGGGTAGGGAAAGGGTCATGTAAGCAAGCATCATTGATTTTCATCAAATATACACAAATCCTTATCCCCCCTTTCTTCTTTCCTTGGACTACCATGGGACTGATCCATTCAGATTCCTCTATTGGTTTTATAATGTCAGCTTCCAACATTCAGTCAATTTCTACTTTCACTTTCTGCTTATACATTGGATTCATCCTGTAAGGTCTTTGTCTGACAAGTCTAGCCTTGGGTTTGAGGGGTATCTTCATCTCACCTAGATTCCCTACTATGCCTTTCATCTCTCTAAAGTTTTTTGGAAACATGTCACTGTATTTGTGCAGTAATTATGTTATCCTTTCTAATGTTTTATCGTCCCAATAGTCTCGAATAATTTCCATTTTAGGATTTTCATTCGTCCCATTTTTGACTTTATTAAGTTTGATTGGTGAAACAAATGTGTTCTGTTCCAGAGATGGACCTTCCATCTCTCTCTTTCCTTCAATATTTCTGATCTGAATGTTGCACGGATCATCTTCATTTGGTGCTTCTGCTTCGACATGATAACATGAGAGTAGCTCTTTTACTATCTTTCTATTATGTTTTTGATATTCTTTTATGATTTCGACCTATGGTTCATCAAAAAATATCACTCCCCTTATCATATTCAATGTTGAATCAATGTTGGGGTTCTCATGTTCGAATGAGAAGGTTACTACAAAATTTTACTATAATCATGTCCATTATGTAGTTTCTATGCGCATCTCTTGGTCTATGTACCAATTCCCTGGGATCCCTTCCAATGTATTAATAAATTCATGAGGCCATTACTATGGTGGTGTTATCCTCCATTTTGTTCTACAATTTTCCAAGTGTTCAACTGGTGTTCCTTTCCCATCATACTTTTGTATTGTATTACTCCCTTGTTCTGTGCCAAATCTAATGCGCAGTAGTCGTTTACAATGATACCGGTATTGAATTGTTTCTTTGTGTGCACCCCACCATATTGCAGGTGTTTCCTTGACTGAAATATCCATGGATAAGATCCTCTAATTTTCCAACACTTCCTCTTCATATTTTATCAAGAATTCCTCTAATTCGTTTATCCCATAAAAGTTGGGAGGTTCTCTTATATCTGTACCAACCCACCTTACTACGTAGTCTATTCTTGTGCACCTCCTTGTGGATATTTCATGCAGTCTCTGCTTCCAATTCTCCAAACCTATATCTGAGTATGAAGAACATGATGTAATGCTTCTCCAGCCGAGTTCCCCATCTGTTTTTGGGTTGACATAGTCTTCTTCTCATGCAGCAGTTATGTGCAACTAGTTTATTTCTTCTAGATCCAAATAATTCTCCTCTACAAACCTTTCTCCTTCTAAAGGATCCAATGGTGCAATGACTCTATATTCACTTGATTAAAAAGTCATTTTCCTTGTCTTCAGATTGATTATATCCTGGTTATAAATTTCCTAATCCAATCCAAGTAATGTTGGGTAAGGTGTTGTGTAATCTACTATCTCTATTACTTCAAAATATGGCATAGTCCGCATTCCATCCAAATCTATTGTCACACCTTTGAGCCTTCCAATTGGTAACAATCTGTGTTGATTTGATAGTTTCAAATGGAAAAGTGAATAGCCTAATGTGGGTTCTCCCATACACTTCCATGTATTCTTAAGAAATACATTTACTTCAGAGCCTAAATCCAGTATAATATCTCCCATCTTAAAATCCCCAATGTTGGCATATAGTTTGAATTCTCTGCTTGTCCTTCTTCTTGTATGGAGATGATTGATTGTTTTCTGCTCTAACTTCCCTTCTACCTTTGTGTTACATATTTCTTGCAAATTTTGTAAGACCTTAATAGATGATTGATCATTCAATAACATAACACAGAATTGCAGAAAAGTCTTTATGGTACTTACCTTCTCTAAAGGTTGTCCTTTACTGGTATGGTCCATTGAAGATGACATCGCATACATGGGCGGGTCCTGTGTTTGTTGCATGATTTATGTAGATGCAACATTCTACTTGAGAAAATCATATTTGGCCTCCTTAAATGTTTCCTTTTCCTTCTACGCGTCAAACTATTTTTGTGGATTAGTATTCTTCTTTACCCACTAGTGTTGAGATGGATCTTGTTTTATTGCATCATCTCCTGTCTTGGATCCTCCTCGAGTGACTATATTGATGTTTTTCCCATCACTGCAAAAATCCATTGTACATTCTAGTTGTTCTGGTTCCTTTTTTCCTAGATCTTTCCCAAGAGTGTTGGGCAGTCTTCTGTGGCATGGTCTGTTGTGCAAAAGTACATACATGTCGTGGATGGAAGTGGAAAATCCCTTGCATAATGTACTAGTTGTTGGAAGTTGTGGCACACTATTGATCCTTTTCCTCATCCAAATCCTCCTATGCCTCGTCCTCCACCTCAATCTCCTCACGGTGCATTGTATTGGGGTACCTAGTTATACTGTGCATGGTTCTACTGTGGCTGCACATGGTTGTACTACAGGTGCACATTGTTGTATAGTGGTGGAACCTAGCTGAAATAAGGTGTAGCTTATCCTTTCATCATTTCTCCATGCACCTTGTAAGTGTCTTAATTTATTTCTCTCATTAGTTCCATCATTCTACAATCCTTATCATCATGATCCATTGATTTACACAAATTGCAATTTGAGGTTTTTGGTACTATATTATACTTTTGTATCATCAGACAATGATATGGATCGTTCCCATGTGTCTTACAAATATCACACCATGGTCCTCCTATTGGAAAGGGGTTTGGCACCCCTACTTCCATGTACTACGCAAAAGTTTTACATCCATTTTTATGATGTCCTTATGTCCTGCATAGCGTACACCAAACAACTTCTCTTTTCTCTTTTCCCTTATTTTGGTTAAGTTGAAATGTTAGATTCTTAAAATCCTCCTTCAACTTCTCTATTGTTGGATTTGTCCGTTGATATTGGTTCTCTTCCAGTTGTAAGGTTGCCTGCATAGCCTCTACCTGAGTTTGGAACTTATTCTATCTCAAAGGATACTTCAAGTGTGGTAATAGTGAGTTCATAAATAAGTGCCTATGTTGCATGTCAATAATTTCATATTTCAACTTGCCTTTAAACGTTTGAACCTTTTATCAATATCCCAACTAGACTCACCTAGATTCTGTTTGATTTCAATAATTTCATTCATGTACTGGTCTTCTTATCTTGGCTTCTGAAACTCGTTTACCAGTATCTTTTTCACATATATGATAGTCTTTGGTACTCTATGTGGATTGTTTACATCTAGTCTCATGCACTAATACAACACATGGTCTCTTAGTGTGATAGATAAATTCACAAGCTTTGTGTTCTCATCCATGATCTGATTTTCTTCCCATATCTTCTCATAGATGAATAAATTCTTTTCAGGGTCCTCTGATGCCTCTCCCCAAAATTCAGGCAATTTGATCATGGGATCATTTCCTTCCATTTTGAACTATGTTGAACTACTGCTTTCGTGCGATGTCAATAATTGATTGTTACTTCCTGAACTTTCTCCCCCAGATGATTTTCCTTTATTGGATCCATGTCCTTTTTTATTCTTCCACTAAAATCCAGTTGTCTAAACGTTGGTGTTCTTTCGAGTGTATTAGTCGCACATGGGGTTGTAGGTTCCACACTGACGGTGATTTGAATTAGAGTTCTACCTTCTATTACTGACCCTGCACCTATTTTTTTACTTTTGTATGTTACAGACAGTATTTCCTCAATATACTCCACAACCTGTAGATCCTCTACCTCTTCTCCATCACTCGCCAATCCCTCCATGTGGGCTATGGATCTCTTCTTATTATTCATCTTATATCGGTAAGGTAATCCACTGCGAGTCTTTTCATATTTTACCATTATTTTCTTTATCTAGTCCTATTCCATCATTATTGGGTCCATGGAATCCTTATTATTTCCCTTATCCATCTCCATGTCCATATCTCAACCTCTTATCAGTGCTTTCCCCCATTCCTCCATGCATGCAGGGAAGTTTAGTTGTCTAATTCCATAGTGATCATGTCATTGTCATACAATAAAATATTGATTGAAGTATACATCGATGTGATGTACCTACCTCTGGGTCCCTTTAGAAAATCCTTCTATGTTGCAGGGTAGGACTTCATGGTATTTACTACAAATTCAGTGATAAACCCTACAACAATAATGTCTAACCAGAAATATACTACGCACGCTAATTTTTTATCAGCTTGTTGTAACTGCATGATCTCCATGGGATTCCACTCTAGCTGTCTGATCTAATTTGTAGGTTGGTTTTCCTTTAACCTCAATAACCACTCCTGCAATAATTGTGGGAACTCATAGAAAAATACCCCATGCAAGTCGCTAAACACGTATTTGTCGATATATTTGTGTGGTGTTAACTTAGGGTTTTTGTTGTCTTTCTGTGCAAACTCAAGTTCCTTTGTTCTCAACCATATTTCAATCTCCACCTTCATTGGATTCCATGGTATAAAAATTCCCTTCTATACTTTCATCCTCCGTGCTTTTCTTCCATGGATTTCGTCCACTCAATATGTGCAATTCCAGCTGGAAACATAATCATTTGTTGGTTACTTCTTTAACTAACCCAAGTCTAAGCTCAAATAGGTTTCCAACAAAACCCTCAAAAATATCAGCCTTCCTGGTAAACCAGAAGGAAACGTTGTGCACAGGGTGCACAATGCAGTCTCACCCAAGATAACTTTTATGAGGGACTGCAATACTCAGGTATTTTCAGTCTAGGAATGAGTGGGGATTATGGTTGGATTCTTTTCCTTATGTATTATCCTTGATAATCATTCATCTGCTTCTACAATTCATTCATCTTTAAACCTATGCATGCATGTTGATATAACTATTTTAACCATTCATTATTGAGATAATGATTAACAGAAAATTATACCATTCATTAAAAATCACATAAGACACAAGTTTTACCATGGTTCCCCCCCTCCTGGGGCTATGTCCATAAAGATCTGGCTTCTCTTCTCATTTATTTATTCTGCTACAAAATCTTTTGCTGCGTGTAATACATCTTCAGTATTACAATCCAAATGAGGGTAAGAACCCTCTATGAGGATAACTAGATCACACCAGCCTCCTCAACCTATGACCTAACCCTTGAGAACTAACTTATTCAACTCTACTACAAGAATCATAACAAACTTTCTTACAATTATCGACTGAACTCTTCAACCTACTGAACCACTCAACCTAGATCTCCCAGGTCATTATTTATACTACTTTATAAGATTATAGTCATTACAATATTTTTCAAACACCCTAACCATAACATAGTTAGGTTTGTCTGCATGTGTGCCACGTTGGTTTTTATACTGTATGTTTCTTTCCTGCCACCTGTTGCGCACACTCCAAAAATAGGTCTTTCTCTCCAAAAATGGGCATGTTCCCAAAACAGATCTTTCTCCCAAAAATAGTTCCCCGCCAAAAATAGACTTTCTTCCCATAACAGAATTATGCCCAAAAAAAGGTATTCATTTTGAAGAGACTTTTTCTCTACTAGCAATATTAGAATTCATCAGAATGTTCCTAGAATTTGCATGCTTCACAAATTTCAAGATTTATCAGATGGATGTGAAGTCATCATTTCTGAATGGAACTCTAGAAGAAGAAGTATATATTGAACAATCAGAAGGAATCATGCTAACAAAAAATCAAAACTCTATGTGTAATCTAAAGAAATCTCTGTATGGTCTTAAGCAAGCCCCAAGAGCATGGTTTCCAAGGCTAGATCAATACCTACAAAAACAAGGATATAAGAGAGGGACTACTGACAACAACTTATATATCAAAGTTGAAGATCAAAATATGAGTGTATTGGTAGTATATGTCAATGATATCATATTTGGGAGTAATCTTACTATAATGAGCATAAAATTTGCAACTTAAATGCAATAAGAGTTTGAAATGTCTATGCTGGGAGAATTGTCTTTCTTCTTAGGTTTACAAGTCACTCAATTAAAAAAATGAATATTTATTTCCCAAACCAAATATATCAAGGAAATGTTGAATAAATTCCAAATGGAATATATTGAACCTGTA
The DNA here is from genome assembly GCA_009831015.1 of Picea engelmannii. NCBI lineage: Eukaryota > Viridiplantae > Streptophyta > Pinopsida > Pinales > Pinaceae > Picea > Picea engelmannii. The sequence continues at coordinate 92,672 of ML811966.1, forward strand.
AGTACTTCCATGGTCACTAGATGTAAATTAAGCCTAGATGATCACTCACCAAAAGTATATCAAACTATGTATAGATCAATGATCGAAAGTTTTCTCTATTCAACAACAACTAGACCTGACATCATGTAGGTTGTAGGACTAGTGGGAAGATTTTAGTATGCACCTAGGGAAATTCATCTAAAAGAAGTAAAAAGAATATTCAAATATCTTAAAGGGACCTTAGAATTTGGATTATGGCATCCAAAAGATAATCACTTTGCATTAAATGCATACACTGATGCAGATTGGGCTGGTAGTATAGATGACAGAAAAAGCACCAGTGGAGGACCATTTTTTCTAGGAAAATGTCTGCTAGCATGGATAAGTAAGAAACAAACATCCACATCACTATCCACAGTAGAGGTAGAATACATTGTTGATGCATCTTGTTGCACACAAGTTCTTTGGATGAAGAAAACATTAGAATATTTACAAATAAGATATGATGATCACATTACTATTAATTGTGATAACAGTAGTGCCATAAGTATCTTTGAAAATCCAGTAATTCATTATAAAACCAAACACATCCAAATCAAATACCATTTCTTAAGAGATTGGGTTACTCAAAGAGTGGTTAAAGTAGTGTATGTGGACACCAAAGAACAAATTGCAGACATATTCACAAAACCTTTTCCCAGGAGTACCTTTGAAAATATTCGACATAAATTGGGAGTAATTCATATACCTCATTAAAACCACAAAAGTCGCATCAAAGGAAAAGGGACACATGGATAGGGGGACATTTCCACAGAGGGGAGTGAATAAAGATCCCTTCTATTATTGTTGTGAAAGGGGGAGGAAAATGATAAGTAGAATAAATAAAAATATTTCAAAGAAAAGGTTTCCATCAATGCCAAAGGGGGAGAATGTTGGACATAGTGGTATGATATTTTCATTGATGTCAACAGAGTGCAAGTGATGGTATCACAACTCAGAAGAGATGGCACTGCAGAAATCACATAGAAGCCAGAAGAACCCTTTGTGAAGGATCCTAGAATATTAATCATCCATTCAAAATATGGGAGTAATCACAACCGTTAGATCAGTTTCGGATCTATATTGATCGTCATATAGAACCAAGTGGAATGACAGGATAAGCGGACCCCATAAGATAGGAAGTCTTGAAACCTCTGAAGTTGTGAAGTAAATGTTGACCGTCATATCTCATGGAGAAAATTCAGCTCATTTCTCAACCGTTGGATCAAGAAGTAGATTGAAAGATTTGATATTTTAGATATTTTCCACTTCGGTGAATATTTGAGACAATTATGAAATCACAAAACCCCAAAATCACAAATTCATGAAATCCCTGCAGTCGTTATATCAAGGAGATAATTCAAATGAATTCTCGACCATCCAATCGAGTTTAGTGGAAGGGAAGGAATATTCAGCCCGGCGTTGACCACTCTGGGATTACGAGGAGTCCCAAACATCTAAAACTCCCAAAGCCATGAAGTGCAAAGCCATGATCCAGGAGGGAGACATGTGGAAGAAGACAAAGATGACATGTGGCCCAATGAGTTGGTGACAAGTTTCAAGGTCTAGTTGGCACATTAGGTATACGAAAGTCATGAATCAAGGTGACACGTGGTAGCCACTCAGCTAGTGCCAGGTCAATAGTGACATTAGCGAACCACGTCACTCTAGTATTACAGCCTCCAAGGATGTCAAGCTTCTCCTACTAGAAAAA
>ML811966.1:102511-113425 GCA_009831015.1 Picea engelmannii
TTGGTGCTCTAAAGAGGATTGGTGTCCTTCACAATCACAAATTATTCTTTATAAACTTTGCAATTCTTGATTTATATAATTGATTTTTTAAATACAAGTTTTCATCCTCTAATTTTTCACAGTTTTGTTCCTTGTAATTAAGTCATTTACTTAATATTTCTTCAATTCTTTTAGATTCTTGTAGTTGAGTTTTTAAATCAACAATGATTTGTTCTATTTTCTTGATGCTTTTTTTAACTTCTTCTTCCCTTGATTTTTGTTCTTCCTTATAATCTAATGGTTTTTGTTTTAATTATTTGTTCTTCCTTCTATATCTTCTTAGTTCTTTGCCGGAACTAATGAGTTCTCCTTCAAGATCAACTTCTCCTTCAAGTTCTGGAATTTCTTCATTTTCATAATTATTATCTTTAGTAGTGTCAGTTTGAGTTTCTATTCCCGTAAATAGAAACTTTGTATCATCATCTTCACTCATTTCAGATGAGCTATTGTCTTCTCTAGAATAAACATTTTTCTTTTTCTTATAGAATTTATTTTTGTATTGGGATTTAATATTTTTATTTTCTTTATGATTGTAGGCTTCTTCATCATCATTATCCTTTTCCTTGCAATAAGGAAATTTAGAAGCAAAGTGTCCAATTTTTCCATAGTTGAAGCATTTGAAAGATAATTTCCATTTGTATTTTCCAGATCCTTCTTTAAGTTTATTAATGAAGTTTTCTTCTTCCTCATCAGATTTTTTTTATTTTCTTTCAATCGATGCATATTCATGGCTTTTAGTTCCTTTTGATACTTTTAAGGTTGTTTCACCTTTTGAAGGTTTTGCGTGTCCTGTTCTCATTTCATAGGCTGTGAAAATCCCATGTGGTTCATCCATTGTGAGTTTGTCAAGATTCTCTCGATCCTCCAAGATAGATAATTTGGGATCATATCTCATTGTGAGTGATATTAGTACATTTTTTACTACTATTTAGTCATATAATTCTTCTCCTAGTCTTCTGATTATGTTGATAATTTAATCTACTCTTCGAAGATATTCTGCAATGTTTTCTTCTTCTTTCATATTCAAGCTTTCAAATTTTCCTCTGTAAGTTTGAAGCATTTCTTTCTTGACTTTGTCATCTCCTTCATAGATTATTTGTAGTTTGTTCCAAATACATTTTGTTGATTTACAATGCATGACTTTGAGAAATACATTATTTGCTAATCTGCCCAGAATTGCATTTACAACTCTTGAATTATCATTACATAGTTTCTTTGTAGTTGTGTATAAAGGAGCATTTTTTGGTACATCATAACCTTTTTATCACAGATATCCATGAATCAAATACCAATTCCATTAGGTAACTTCTCATTCTTATACTCTAGAATGCATAGTTATCTCCTTTGAATAGTGGAGCTCTTTTTGAGGACATCCCTTCTTGTTGATCCATTGTGGTTTCTTAGAATCTCCCTTCTAGAGATTAGACTCTGATGAAGGAACCCACTCTGATACTAATTGTTGGAACATTTTTTAATACTAAAGTGAGGGTGAATCAATATTATCCTTTTTCAACAATTTAAAACCATTTAATTATTAATTTTATCAAATCAAAACAAATGATCAACAAAAAGGTACAGTACACAGAATTTTAATGTGGAAAACCCAAATTCACAAACATTCTTCTTATTTTCAATAAAGATTACATTTAAATTATGAGCTCCAACTAAAAGGAAACACCAATTCCCTGTTTTATTAGCAACAACTAGAAGGAGGTTGCAACCCCCTAGATTTTACCAGCACTGACTGGAGAGAAGCACCAACTCCCTAGTTTCTTTAGCTATAACTGAAATTATGTTGAAAGAACTTGATTTACCAGCTTCAACTGGAAGGAGGCTACAACCTCCTTTGCAGGCTCCAACCTACCCTAGCACTACCTAACCTCCCTTTTTATGATAAATACTTCAACATTCAAATCTTTATAATGTTCTTTGAATTCTACTACATATATTCATTTACTTTCTTGGCCTTTGACTATGTTATTGATATTCAGATTTCAAGCACAGAGACACACCCTCTTTCAACAAGAATTTCCATTTATATAGTCTTCAATGGTAATGCACAACTGGACAATTGCACCTCTTTAATATAGGAATGTATCTCTTCATTATAAGAATGCGCCTTTTCAATATAATATATTAATCATACTATTTTAATTAATACAATGTCAATGAACCATTGTGCCTTCTATATCGTTTAGTCATGTTTTCAATTGGGTCAATATATTTTGACTATCATGATTTAATTCACTTTTTACCTTACCATAACTAAATACCACCATGGTTTGCAAATACCATGTGCACATACCATGTTCTCTTTCACTTTTTCCCTTTTTATTTAACTCCACTTTCACTTTTACCTTTTTCTTTAATCTAATTTCACTTTTAACTTTTTCTTTATTCCACTTTCAGATTTACTCATCTTTTACGTAAACTCCACTTCCACCTAAATTTTCAACTTTTTTTATTTATTAAAGTCATATTTATATTTAGTCCACTTTCATTTCCACTTTGGGGTAAACTATGTTTCCACTTAAATTTTCCACTTTTGTATTTATTAAAGTGATACCAAGGTCACATTTATATTTAATCACTTACTAACCTTTGACATATATTTGATCATTTACTAACCGTTGACATATATTTGATCACTTACTAGCCTTTGACATCAGTGATAATTTATTCAACAATTGACTACCTAAGTGGATCTAACCATTGGTGGATGATAGAAATTATTTGGGTTTGAAGGGTCATACAACTTCAACTTGGAAAAAATTATGACCAAACATTTCTAGGAAATATCAACTACCGTGTTAATTCGACAGACTCAAGGGTTCTATTTGTTGCATCAACAAATCTTCCTTCGACTACACTCTAAAATGATAGTGCACGAGAAAGTATACAAGAGTGAAACTCGCCAATATTCGTTATGTTCATCATGATCATGTCTCAAAAGAATATACAGTCACCAGGACAACTCGACTCGATCAATGTAGCAATTGAAATTGTCTCATTCTTTTATTTTCATTCTTTCATTCTTTCAAATCACTCGATCAGGTGATCCCCTATATTCTAATAGTCTAATACATTCCTGTAAATCATTATTCCTATAGATTTTACTATAGTTCCATGTCATACTCCTCTATGGTACTTCTTGTCTTCATGGTGACTCAATGCCAACATGATATTTCCATCATGTTCTCCTATGTTTGGTGGTTTTTTTCCATTGTTATTCTTTGGATCCCCATTGCCTTCCTACAGATGCAAATTGTATCCATAGTTCCCATTCTAAAAAGGGGAAAGTCTGTGGTGTCCTACTATTGGGTCATTAAATTGGCCCTTTCCTTCTTCAAAGACCATTTGTCAAGAGTCATCAATTTTTCCAACCATCTAAGTGACTTCTTTTACTGGTCACATGGCTCCATATAGATCCAGTACGCTAGTAGGTGTGTATCCATGCTTTGTAAGAATAAGCTATCTTGTTAAACAAGCTTCCTATTTTCTTCACAAAACATCCAAGTTCCACCTTACCCAGTCATTCAATCAATCCCCACTTCATCAATTCCCACTTGTGTATCATGGCCAGTACTTTCAAGGTTGTTCCCTCTCAATCAACAGTTTTGGTGTTTGCATTAAATCAAAATATGGTTACAAGATTCATAAAAACACATATGAAGTATTAATCATAATTAAAGTTATGGGGGAAAACAGGGTGTTACATTCCCCTCCACCTTAAAGAAACATTGTCCTCTATGTTTAAAACACCACATATATACAATTATACCATAAGAAAAAATGGATATGCCAGTCTCATGGCATCCTATAGCTCCCATCTAGCATCATTTTCTCCAAAGTGCCTCCATTGCACCTTGACCTACATGATGGATCGATTCCAGAGCATTTTTTCTATCCTATCTAGTATGCATTTAGGCTCAGGTTGGAATTCTCCCTCTGGTTCCACCTGTATCACATTCCTATCAATTGCATTATTAGATTTATGAACATATTTCTTTAACAAGGATACATGGAACACATTATGAGCTCTAACAGTAGGTGGTAATGCAAGTTTGTATGCCACTTACCCCACTCTTTCCAAGACTTCAAATGGTCCATAGTAGCGGGGTGATAACTTAGCACATGTTCCTATTCTCAGATAACTTATCTTGGGATTCACTCAGAGATACACATGATATCCCACTTTGAACTCCCTCTGAGTTATCTTTCTATATGCATAGCTCTTCTATCTATCTTGAGATATCTTTAGATTATGCCTTATATTACCCATTGCTTGTTCCATTTCTTTTAGTAATTCTGGTCCAAGTGTGATTTTGTCCACTGGATTGTCCCAACTGATCGGAAACCTACACTTTTTTTCTATATATAACCTCAAACAGGATCATTTTCAATGATTCTTGGTAACCATTGTTATAGGAAAATTATACCAGAGGTAAATATTCTTCCCACTGCTTGGGTTGATGCATGACATTCATCCTCAAGATGTATTCTAACACTCTATTAACCCTTTCAGTCTAAAATTATGTTTGATTATGGTAGGTCGTGTTAAATAGCAACTGCATTTCTAAGCCTGCAAACAAGCTTTTCCAAAAATTTGAAGTGAACTTGGCATCTTTGTCTGAGATTATGGTCTTGGGAAAACCATGCAATCTGAAATTTTCCTTCATAAAAATGTTAGCAACGTCTATGGATTTGAAAGTAGATTTTATGGGGATGAAGTGAGTTTTCTTTCTCAACTTATCTGCTACAACCATGATCACATCATGTTGTTTGACTGTCTTCGGAAATCCTGTAATAAAATCCATGGAAATTATTTCCAATTTCTACTTTGGAATCTGCAAAGGATACAATATTCGAGCAGGATGTATGTGCTCAACTTTCACCCAATGGAACTCTAAACACTTCACACTTATTGAGAAATTTCATGTTTCACCCTCGACCAAAGGTACATTTGTCTAACTGTTTTCACCATTTTCTGGTAACCAAGATGACCTACATATGGTATCCTATGGAACTCATCCATAATCAAGTGCCTCAAATATACTAAATTAGGCACATACAACCTATTGTTATACAAAATAATACTATCATCCCCAAGATGATTTCCTTCATACCTATTTTCCCTGGGTTCTTTCTATAACCCTTCCTTCACTTGATTGAAGAAGTCATCTTCCTACAAGAGGGTCTTAATCCTATGTTGAATGTCAGAATCTCATACACTTGTTGTTGCTAAGTGTATATCCTACACACTTCGACTGAGTGCATATTCCACTCTATTATCCTTCCCTTTAATTTGTTTGATTTCAAAATAAAACTTGTTGATCAATGCTATCCACCGGGCCTGTCTAGAATTCAACCTTGGTTGGTCGAATAGGTACTTCAAACCATAGTGGTATGTAATTAGAATGAATCTCCTTCCAAGAAAATAATGCATCCACATCTTCAACACATGCACAATTACTACAAGCTCCAAATCATGGGTAACATACTTTCACTCATGCTCATTCAATTTTTTTGATTCATTACATATCACTTTCCCTTTTTGCATGAGAACCCCATCGATTCCTTCTTTGCAAGAATCAATACAAACCAATAAATATTTTTTTGGGTCTGCAATTTTCAAAACATGGACATTAGTTAAAATATTCTTTAGTTGCTGGAAGATGGCTTCATATTTTTGTGACCAAACAAACTTCATCCCTTTTCTTTGCATTGAAGTGATAGGATTACCGACCTTGGAAAATCAATTTATGAATCTTTTGTAATATCTAGCCAATCCAATGAAATATCTCACTTTCTTTACATTTATAGGGGTAGGCCAATCCATGATTGCCATGATCTTTTCAGGATCCACTGACACTCCTTCTACTTATATTATGTGGCCTAAATACTGGATTTATCCTTGGAAGAAACCACACTTTCTAAAATTAGCATACAATTGGTGTTCTCTTAACACCTGTAACACCATTATGAGATGTTCTTCATGCTCCTCTCGGTTCTTGGAATACACCAAAATTTCATCCACAAATACTAGGAAAAACTTGTCTAGATATGTGTTTAGCATGTTATTCATCAAACACATGAATGTAGTTGGTGCATTTATAATCCCAAATGGCACCACAATAAACTAATAGTTCCCATATCTTGTCATAAAGGGTGTCTTATGTATATCCTCATCCTATATTCTAACTTGGTGATATCTTGACCTCAAATCTATCTTTGAGAAAACTTCAACTCCTTTGAGTTGATCAAAGAAATCATCTATCCTAGGTAAAGGATATTGTTTCTTGATGGTCATGTTGTTTAACTACCTATAATAGATGCATAGTCTCAATGTACCATCTTTCTTATTTAAAAATAGGGTTGATTCTCCCCATGGAGACACACTTGGATTGATGTAGCCCTTATCCAACATTTCTTTCAACCTCACTTTCAGCTCGACCAACTATGGTGTGCTCATTATGTAAGTAACTTTCGATGTTGGAACTACTCCACGCACAAGATCTATTGAAAAATCAAGATCTCTTTTCGAAGGCAATCCAAGCACCTCTTATGGAAACACATATTTGAACTCCCATAGTATAGGGTAATATTTAACCTTTATCTCCTTTATTTTTCCTGATTCAATCACTTGTATAACATACAAGTGGAACCCTCTTCTGCTAAAATTATTGAGTTACAACGCTAATATTTTTATCATGGAAACTGGCTTCTGAATGCCTTGCAAAATCCTTACATTGCCTTTTTCATATTCACACTCCATGATCTTCTCATAAAAATTCATTTTTTCCTTGTGGGAAGCTAACCAATCCATACCCAACAAAATTGGATATGATCCTAGGGGTAGGATATTTAAAATTGCTTGAGTCTGTAGTCCATCCATTTCAATTGGGTAGGCTTCAACTACCTTAACCACTTTCCTCTTTGTTCCAGTGGCTAATTGAACCAACCATGATTTTCCATGTTTCTTTCTCTATAATAAACATGCCTCAACAACTCAAGGTGAAACATAACTAAGGTTAAATCCAGAGTCAATTAATATATAAACATGTTGATTGACAATTATACCTTCTAGCTCCACCATAGAAGCTTGGTGGTCTGCTTGTCGATTCTCTACATTTGCATCTATCCTTGGAACACTCCTGGACACATTATTATCTATAGATGATTCATGTACATAATAAAACCTCTTTCTATCATGTTGTCTGTGAGTACAATCCCTTAGTATGTGTGGTTCTCCACAACCCCAACACTATAGAGGTCATTTCTTCGGTTCCTCTATTTTTTCTCTTTCTTTCTCTGTTGGCTTATTTCCACTTTGATAGGGAAATTTCTATTGATGCACACTTTTGCTTGGTTGAAACAACTATGCACCTTTCCTATAATTATTATATGGGAATGAATTGAATCCCTTCTTCTAGAATCCACTCTTTTCCTTCCTCTTCCAATCTTTTGAAGGATCGTGCTTATGTTTAGAATGATCATAACAACACTTGTCCTTCCGAATAGTATCTTCCAATGTTTCGGGTTTATCAAAATCAATCATGTCTTGGTAGGACTATGGTAATCCACTGAGAAAATGTTGCATCAACATACCTCAACCAACTCCATAAACCTTTTAGCATATGCATCCATGGTAAGTTGTCCCATCTTATGCTCATGGACTTCCTTAATTTTATCATCATAATACTTCTCCGATAGGTAATCCTTTCTGAAGTATTTCTCAAACTACTTCCATATCATTTTGCTTTCCTTAAGGTATTTTATCTCCTTGAGGTCTTCCCACCATATGAAATCTCCCCCATTTAGGTTAAATAAAACAATCCTTGCCTTGGTATTGTTGGAGTAATCGTGTACCCTAAAGTACTTCTTCAACAAAAATATCCATGCTTTGTCTCCTTCTCCTTTCTTTATCTTTCCATCAAAGGTAGGAAGCTTAGCCTTATTGAACTCTTTAGATAGAGAAATTCGATAATTATTCCTCTATCTCTTCTTAGGGATACTGGATTATGTGCCACTACTGGACTACTCTGTTGGAGAGGTCTTTCCACTAGACGACTATGTGGAGACACTTCCACTAATTCCACTTTTCTTGGCATCTCGATGCCTCTTTTTGGAATAACTTCTTCCCACATCGTTGTAGCCCAATTCATGCTTCTAGGTATTCGAAGGGGTTTTAAACCTCATCGAATTTTGTAGCTATGCATTATTAGGGCCTTGATGTAGATAATTTTGGAACTTGGATAGTCTTTGTAGTAACACTGCATTCAATTCTTCTTTCTCATCCTGGGCTCTCATAAGCCTCTCATTTTCTTCCTTCAAACTTGTAATAGTGGCCATCAAATCTGGAGGGGTTTCTCTATTCCTCCGACCATCAGATTCTTCATCTATGAGATGTTAGGTGTATTCCATGTTGCACTACACCATTTACCTCTACTTCCTTTCAGTACATCCTACGTGATGAAAAAAAAACTATCATTAGAATTTTATGTTAGCATTTAAAACATGCATTCCAAGAAACATAAAATACTTCTTAAACAATTTTAAGTGGTCTTGGTGACCCATTCAAGACTAGAGTTTGAACTCTTCTCTGATACCACTTTGTAACACACCCAATCCCTAATCCTTACTTAGGCTAATGGGGTGTCCAAATTTCCCCCTTTTACACTTAGTTGTTTTTCTCTAAGTAAATCTCATATATGTATTCATCTCATCGATATCTTTCCAATGACTGTATGCATGATCAAAATCAATCTCTATATCCAAAGATACATCCTCCCAAAGTTTCCCAGAATCTCTTAGCCCAAATCCACCTCATTTCCATGTGGTGTCTGTGTGGCACCTTGTCACTTGTGCCATCCGACGTGGAACTAAAGTGGTGTTGATGTGGCACCTACCTAACTCACTATTTTAGTATTATATCCACATAATCCTAACATCATCATAGGGCTTCACTCCAGTGGAGTGCTAAACATTTAATCATGATGATGACAATCCATCTATCAAGCCCCTTCTAGATCCGAAGGTCCTTAGATCGAGTATCCAATGAATCAGATCCCTTAATCCATAATTTTTCATCATAGGGGCTCTCCTCCTATGGAGTTATCAACACCCCAACAAAAGTTCTGACGAAGATTACTCTTATCGAAACTGGCCCAAATATAATGACTTTCAGGACCTGACTTCAATGGCTCCAATCATGTCGGCTCCTCAAACTTGCACAAAGGTTAACATCCATTTATTAAACTCTCCTTATGTGGTTGTGTGGGTTCCATGATAGAATAATGGTTGTATTTATTTCCTCATTTTCCCATTGATCGGTGACTAAAATCGATCCTAGAACCTTCATATTCATTGACACTTTAGAGTCTTCACTCCAACTTTACCAACTTCCCACTACCAATGATGATGCACCTGGGATCGATGGAAATCATTACACAATACTCACTCACTGATCAATGGATTATGTTAAATCCTTAACCCCCCTTTTTTTCTTCGGATCATCCTTTTAAGCTCTCTCTATGTCACTGTTATCCATCCTCCAACGAACAACTAGGATCTAACATCATCTAGATTTGATGGTTTAGGTTGGAATAAAATACCTAAGGGCTTCAAGACATTTTGTGACCACTCTATTCCCTCTGACCACTCAACATGTGACACCTGTCACCTTGAGGAACATGTTGGTTTCCATGTTGGCATGCCACGTCAATAGGATGTCATCACCCCCTTTATCACTTATAAGGGTCCTTCGAAAATCTACAAAGGAGATCAAATCTGACCTATATCTCAATAAATGACTCTCATGAAACTCCAACCTTCCATAACTCGACGACGATGCACCTAGTATCAATGGTACATACATTTCCTGGGTCACTCTCGACATATCAACGATCCTCGTCTCATCTGAATAATTTCATTGTCATCATCGGAACTCCTCATTCCAAATATTGGGTCATTTCAGGGATCATCCTCACGACAACGATGCCTCCTAATGTAGGTTTGAGATCTATTTATCTTGCCAAATCAATGGATGCAAACTCTCTTGATTTAACATTTGTTTTCTTCACTGATTAATGCTCGTCTTGGGGACTTAGAGAATTTCAGGGTTTCATAAAGGATTCTGTCGAGTTTCCGAGATTCAGGAAACCACTCAAATATCGTCCTCAGCCTTTCCATTCATCAGGGGAAACCTTCTTGCATGTCTTGCAAGATTTCAGCATACAGATCAAGGTTGTATAGGGTTTAGGTTCCTCAACTCCTCACAGGGACTCCTCGACATCAGGACACTTGCATCACTGGGTAATGATTTTTTTTTCCATATCTTACAAAATTTCCTCTAAGGATATGAGGTGCATAGGGACTCAAACAATCCAGACTTATTCATTTTCACAATTTAACAAATCCATTAAAAACCATGGCAACACATTCCACTTTCTCAGGAATTCAATTCATTGATTATAAACAATTGAATTTCCATTAAAATGAGATAGTCATATATATACATCATTCATGTGCAATTTAACAGTTCAAGTCAAACACTTATCTAATAAGGAAATATCCAACACCAACTGAATAAGAGAGGATGCCTTTCCTCCCAACCTTAGGCCATATTATAGAGTGCCTTCCTATAGTACGCCACCCCCATACCAAGCCATGATACCACAAGGGGAAATTGATTCAGCTGGTTTCCAATCTTATTACAATCTAGGAAGGCTACTCTCCTTCCTCCTCTAACAACAACACAATTTTCCCCCTTCTCACTGAGCTCAGGGTCTCTACAGGTTTATCAGGTGGTTTCTCAACTAGATTTCCTCTACACAAGGGAGTCCCTTTGTTACCCATGATTTTGGTCATCATGAT
>ML811966.1:117528-137485 GCA_009831015.1 Picea engelmannii
TCCAGTAGTTGACATGGTGATCTCTTCGATAGGGTTGCTAGAGCTTGATTTCTTTACTCATGTTGGGACCCTCGACATGGTGTCCTTCCAGAGTGTGTTTCTTCCTTCCAGTGAAGACCTCTTGGAAGCCATGACCGAGTTTTGTCCCTTGACATGGTGTCATTCCAAAGCATTGTCCTCTTGGTATCCATGATCAAGAAGACTCCGAGGATAGTTTTTGCGTCTCTGATGCAACCTCGTTAAAAAATGAAACAGAGGTCTTTGAGCATAGTTTTCTAATTTCAAGTTCGTTAAAAAATGAAACCACTTGAGGATAGTTTTCGCATCTCTGTAGAAACCTCATTAAAAAATGAAATAGAGGTTACAAGCATAGTTCTTATTTCTATTTCAAGCTCATTAAAAAATGAAATAGTTTTCCCCCTCTTTGTTTGAGTCAAGTCCTTCGTCTAGTATTTGAAGCTTATTTTCCTCCGCCTTTGTCGTTGGATGAAATGAAGCTTAAGGGGCATTTTCCTTAGCCTATGGACTTCATGCTGAAGTTAAGCCGCTATTTTCTTAAGATAGGGGCTAAGTACCCACCATCCATGTGTTATGCGTTGGGAAGTCCAAGCATAGTTTTCTATGGTTCAAGCTTGTGTAAAAATGAAACCACCTACCTCAAGCATAGTTTCCTCTGGTTCAAGCTTGTGTAAAAATGAAACCAGGTCCAAGCATATTTTTGTTTAGTTTTTAAGCTTATGTAAAAATTAAAATATATCCCAAGCATAGTTTTTTTTTGTTTTAAAGCTTGCATAAAAATGAAAACAATCCCGAGCTTAGTCTTTGTTCTTTCTCATGCTCATAAATACATGAGAATAAGTTACCGAGCTTAGTCTTTGTTCTTTCTCATGCTCGTAAATCAATGAGAATGTAACCGAGTATACTTTTATCACTTTTCCAGGCTCAACAAGGTTATACGAAAAAGGAACCCCCCTAGAGTCCTCTTTAAGCTCTTTTCAGACTCTCTAAACATGAAAATATAGCCGAGCGACCTTGCTATTTTCACGCTCGATAAATAATTTGAAGTAAGCGTCTAGTGAGCAATAATTTATCTCTTTTTCGGTCTCATCCAGACTATTTTACGAAAAAAGAACTGAGAGAGTTCTCTTTTAAGTGTTTTTCCAAAATCTATAATCATGAAAAACCTTCGATTTTTCTATCTCTTGACTCGTTAAACAAACATCGACAGACCCGTGATGGTACCAAACCACTCCTTCTTAGGGTTCGTTAAACATACTCTAAGGGACTCGTCCGAAGGATGAGCTTACATCAACAAGCATATGTTATCCTCCTCAAGCTTGCGTAAAAATAAAGAGGTACTCGCCAAAAATGGTGGGGGAAAATTTGAGAAAGGGATATGTTTTCATCTTCATATTGATTGGTAGTAAGTGTCGCTTTTGAACATGACACCCCCTATTCATCATTTGAAGTCAGTTTGGGAAATCCATTTGTCTCTCATTCGATTTGCTACAAGGTCATTCCCTGTGTCGTCTTTGAGTCAATGTTGCCAAATCATTGGTCGTGTCATTCATATCTTCAAGAGAATTCCATCTGAAACCTATATTGAGTCAGCCATCTGCAGTTTTCCATTCTCTCTGTGTCGGCCTTCCCTGTGTCCAGTACAATTCACATCATACTCTGTTTCACCTTCAAAATCTGTTACTCATTCTGTGTCATTGATGGGGGATACATTAAAGCCCTCGTGTGACAAGTTTTGTTTCATCGACTTCAGCTCATTATCCAGAATCAAGACTTAGAAATTATTGGGTACCTTGGAGCTTGCATGCCTCAATGGCAAGTTTCCTCGCTTTCGACAATGGGTTTACATCATTGACCCCTGATCGAAAGATTCCATCAGATGTTCGACTTCAACTCATTTATTCACACTCGATGGATTGTAATATGGTACCTTGGGAATCATTGACATCAATGGTGATTTCCCTCTCACTTGTTAACGGTTATATCAATGATCGGTAATCAAGTGGTTTCTACCATGTTCGACTTCAACACATGTAATCACATGGTTAGATTCGTACTTTGGGAGACGAGATTCAAGACCCTGGATATCATCTTTGTGATCCAGGCTGCGATAGAGTATGTATAATTTGTGACACATAGATCCACTGTGTATGTCTCATGGCTATGTCGTCTTGATTTGAAATTTCTCACATAGATCCACAATGTATTCCGATGGCTATGCTATATTTTGACAGCATGGATCCACAGTGTATGATTGGTGGCCATGACCCATGTCTATAATGTCATCAGTTTGTGATCTGAGTATGGGAATGCCTACCTCAGAATTGATATATATGATAGTCTATAGATGCTTGGTTGTTCGCAGGTTTCTGATTAGGTGTGCTCCTGGTTCCCGACACACACATACAGCTTACAAAGTCTATCGGTTGTCACTGGTTCCAACCTCATACTTTGGGGGGAATTCTGTTACCCATGATTTTGGTCATCATGATGATGTATTGATGATGGTGTACTCAGGCTCTTCATAAGAACTTTCTACTGAGAAAAGTTACTTTCTTCTCTTTCCAGAAATATCATTTTTGAAGACTATTCGCAAGCTACTAGTATATTTGCCTGCGAGAATGCATGATTCTCGCAGGCTGCCTTAAGCCAGGGTGTGAGAAGTTTTCACTGTGTTGAACTGCTAAGGTGCGAACTCTTTCTAAAGAAAGGAAAAAGATGAATTCTCGATGCTTCTAGAAGGGAATCTTCTAGAAGGATGAGATGGCATTCGAATGGTTATCCTAGTACTGGATTCCCTGATATTTTGGGATCATTCTTATCCAAGTAACTAATTCATTCTCTCCTATATATTGAGGGAATTCTCAAGCAAGAAGGTTAAGCAATATTCATTGGAGAATTGGTGAAAGAATTGTGTGAAGGACTGAAGCTACAACAGCTAAGAGACTCCAGCAAGTTTATCAAAGGTGGTTGATCTTCTTCATGAAAGCGAGAAAGTGTGTGTGTCAGAGCCAAGGGCCATCGAAAGGAAGTTTGCAACATCAAGGCTCAGGTTGTAATCTTGAAGACTGTTCGCAGGCTACTAGTTTATTTGCCTACGAGAATGAATGATTCTTGCAGGCTACCTTAAGCCAGGGTGCGAGAAGTTCGCACCGTGTTGAACTGCTAGGGTGCGAACTCTTTCTAAAGAAAGGAAAAATATGAATTCTCGATGCTTCTAGAAGGGAATCTTCTAGAAGGATGAGATGGAATTCGAATGGTTATCCTAGTACTGGATTCCCTGATATTTTGGGATCATTCTTATCCAAGTAACTAATTCATTCTCTCCTATATATTGAGGGAATTCTCAAGCAAGAAGGTTAAGCAAGATTCATTGGAGAATTGGTGAAAGAATTGTGTGAAGGACTGAAGCTACAACAGCTAAGAGACTCCAGCAAGTTTATCAAAGGTGGTTGATCTTCTTCATGCAAGTGAGAAAGTGTGTGTGTCGGAGGCAAGTTCCATCGAAAGGAAGTTTGCGACATCAAGGCTCAGGTTGTAATCTTTACTTTCCATTAATATGATACAGTAGCATCTCCCTTTCCCATAAAGCTAATTCCACTTTATTGTATAACTCCTTGATCATATACATAGATTGACTGTTGAATAGATCGTGCTTTATTCACTTTGGTTGGTTTGTGTTGTCTTGGTCTTGACTACACGAGAGCACTGGAGCGAAGTGGGAGAAACAAAGACCATAGGAAGCAATAATAAGGTATGTTCTTTATTCTTGTCTCCTATTTAATTCAATGGTTAGAATCTAGGAAAAGAGTCATGTTCTGTCTTGCTTTGTTCTAGATCCAGGTGGATCTAGAGAGATCGGTTTGTGTCCGCACTTACGGATTTATCCAATAAAACCCTTCTATGATAAGCATTCCCTCAGTGACCTCCCCTTACTAGTGTCATTTTCTATCCAATAAGCACCAAGTTGTATCCCACTATTTCTCTAGCTCGAGATCTGAGTCTTCTCTATTCAAGGTGATCATCAATAACTCATACAAGCTTCCTATTTTATTCAAGGAAAGATCTATGTTTTCTTCTCTTCTTGGATCCATGCTCAAAAACACCTTTGTTCAATACACCGTTACTAAGTTAGTTTTCTCCTCACTCATTCTTTTTCAACTTGACTCTTCTCGATCTTCTTTGTGATCTATTTTTTTTTCTTGTTTTTTTTCTACTGTCTACATGTGCGCCCTTGTGTACATTATCCTATGTCTAGTGGTTGTTTTCCATTATTCTTCTCGAGATCCATGTGGCCTTCCTACATATGCAACCCATATTTGTAGTTCCCATTCTGAAATGGGGAAATTCCATGGTGTCCTACTATGGGGTCATTCAATTGGACCTTGCCTTCTTCAAATACCAACTGTCAAGAGTCATTAATTGTCCCAACCACCTCTATCAATTATTTTACGGGTCACATAGATCCATACAGATCTGGCACATTGGTAGGTTTTTATCCCTTCTTTGCAATCATAATCTAGCTCGTTAAACAACCTTCTTATTTTCTTCACAAAACATCCTAGTTCCACTTTACCCACTCACTCAATCAATCCATGCTTCATCAATTCCCAGTTGTGTATCATGTCCAGTACTTTCAAGGTTGTTCCCTCTTATTCAACGGTTTTGGTGTTTTCATTAAATCAAATATTATTACACTATTCATAAACACACATATGAAGTCTTAAGAATAATTACAATTATGGGGGGAAACAAGGGATTACGATCTCCTCTTGAAGTTCCTTTCCCTTTGCTTCTTTTGACATTTTTGGACTAGGAGAACCCTTGACCTCTTCCTCTTGGGATGTAATGGTGAGTGGAGTGGCTATTACTTGGATTTTATTCTTCTGACTCTTAATTTTGTTGGACCGTCTTATTCTGGGATGCACCCATTCTGCACTAGTGACTTTTAAGGGACTGATAGTGGGGGTCCCTAGAGAAGTTAAAACATCAACCAATTCCTTGTATTTTTCATCTATCTTCTAATTTTTCCCCTTCTTTTGTTTCTTTGATCTTTTGGGCCTGGTGATTCTCTTAGTTTCTTCCCCATTTTTCCTCTCCTCCTCACTCATCATTTCTTATTCATGTTTAGATGTTTGTAGATCCATATTTATGATATATGCCAACAAACTTGTGTTCTTTAATTTCATTAGGAAATCTAAAACTATCAATTTTATGAGCCCATGATGTGATAAAAACTCTTATTTTCCCTTCTATACCTTCAAGCTCATTTCCCTTAATGATTGGAGGAAGTAAGGGATGCTCAATTTCTGGTGTACTTCCTAATTTGGAAGATGTCTAAGTTGGTGTAATAGTTTGAAGTGGTAATCATACACCACACTCATCCTACCCTCACATGTGATGTATTTGATGATATGATAGGCCACTTCTTTCCATAGATGAGGGAGGATTTCCATTTTAATGCCATTTCCTCATCAGTTTTTTCAATTGGGAGGAAAACTACCTTCTTGGAATTAATTGCCTCTTTCCTCTCCTCTTTATCCCAAGGGAGGACCACAGGAAGACTAGATACCCTTTGATGGAAGCTTCATTGATTCTCATTACCAGTCCCCTTATTGTGGTCACATATTCTTTTTATTATATATTATGTAAATCCTGAGAAAAATCTATGGCTACCTCGTCATCATATCCTCTTATTCTTTCGAAGTATCCCAACCAATTACATTTTTGAAAAATGTATACTATCTCAAGATTGTCATAAACCCTAGAAGGTTTTGTTGGCTCTCTCCTTTTGAATCCAGCTCCCATGGTTGATGTTGATGGGTTAAATTATCAAGGATGATGATTTGAGTCTTTGAAGGGAGAAAAATGGGAGAGAGAATGATTGGTTATTGGGTTCCTATAGAGGCACGTTTTTAGAAAGAATAACATCTTGGGTTTGTTTTTAGGCAAACATGGTGGCTAGAAAAAAATCAGCAAAAAAATTCTTTGAAGAAAAGAGAAAGAAGTGAGGGTTTCTTTAAAAAATCCGGGTCGGTATAGTCCCTCTCCAGCTATTCCTATAGAAACTGTGAAAACAGATTTCTACAGGAAATGTGTGACTCAGGTTTCTATAAGATGCGATTTTTTCAAAAACTCACACAAATTCTAGCGTTGAATGAATTCGACCATGGGTCTACAAACTTTGACACTATCTGAGAATATTTTAACACATGGAGAGTTGTTTATGTGTTCTATAGGAATGTAAGAATCGGGGTTCTATAGGATGTGATTTTTTATCCAAAACTCATGCAAACCCTTAGTTGTAGTGAATTCTACCATGAGTTTTCCGAACCATAGAATTTGAAGCAAATGCTAAGAAGATTTGTTTACAAATGTAGAGATATTTATTTTTCCTATGAGGGTTTCATGACTACCTGTAGAGATTGTGTTCCTGGAGCATCTTTTGATTCCTTATCTGAGTGATTTTCTTCTCTTCCTCATCCGCGAGTATTTCCTTTCTTAGCACAACTTGAACTTTGCACCTCTTTCTTCACAAATTGAAATGGTGCTTCAAAACCCCTTTTTAACTCTAAGTTATGCCCAAATTCTAGATTAAATTGTTGGCTTGTCACATTTATTGGTCAGATGTTTTAATGACTCCTTAATTCGTACTCTCAACTCATAGCAATAATCCTCCACTTAGATTACTCAAATCCACATGCCAATTGAATCTTAGCATGAATTATGGCCACCCCCCAACTGACAACACATGAACATCCTCATTTACATCACCATATAAGATTTATAAATGTTTTGACCACACAAAATACACATGGATAAAATTGTATGAGGATTAAATGAATGTCAAGGAGATAGATAATTGTGTTACCTTGATTAACTTTGCATGCATTTGATTTTGTTGTTTTGAAGGCGACTGGAGTAATTGCAGTTGGTATTGACGACCATTATTCAGTGGTTGATTCACCTTTCGATGATATTCATGTCCCTTTCTTGATATTAGTGTTGAATACTTTCTCATTGATATGGGTGCTACACATTTATTTTACAGAATGTTCTCAGTTATCGTGGATTCCAACTATTCTACATGATACAAAGCATCATGTAGAATTGTAGATTTTTATGCTGAAATGTTTCTACAGGATGGCCCTAAGAATAGTAGCAATCATATTGTTGTACCCTTGTCTCCTGATTTAATTTTTCAACCCGGGGTTTGAAAAAACTTGAGAGGTACTATGAAATGTTTATGCAATAGGAACTGGTCAGTAGTAAAAGTCTAAGACTGATCAAAGGTTGAAATGTGAAAAAAATTAGTTGGTAGAAAGAAATTCTAAACTATTGTTTGAAGGAGAAAAAACCAATCTAAAAGTATAGTTAATTCTAGATTGCAGAAAGGAAATGTAATCTAATGAAAGTAAATAGAGCATGCTAAACTATGAATATCAAAGAAAAAGATGAATGTATTCTAGTTCATGAGAAAATTGTAATTAAAGAGATGTTGAATTGATGTATGAATAAAACAAACTACTTTATGTCTAATACTTTGATCAATGGAAACCATATGTATTTTTATTGTTTATTGATGTTTCCATAAAAAAAATAAAAAAAAAGATCAAGATAAAATTGTCCTACAGGAAGTTTCTACAAGAGTTGTACAATTTATATAGGAACTATGCAGTTTCTATAGGAATTGTGTAGTTTCTACGGGAAAATCCTACAGGAAGCAACAATGAGGCCTATAAAGGTAGTGGAAGTCTTTAGAAGCATGAAAAAACCTATACTATTTTAAAATCAAATGGATATGATGCTCTTGGCCTTGGGAGGCACCTAAGATTTCCCCAAAATGTTATTGAACATTTCTATAGGATGTCTGTTGTAATTAACCGGTTAGTGATAATCTTAACATAAATTGGAATTGATCATGCAAAAATATATTAAACTTAAAAAAAAATGAAATACTAACTAATCATTAATCAGCATGCATGAAAACTACAGAAATTGCAACAAGGTCCTTGAGCCCTCTTGAGTGGGCCTTACCCAAGAGGCGCATGAATTCTTGAGAAAACTCTAATGAACTGAAGGAAAAACCATATTTATCTAATTAATAGCAGGAGTACATCAAGAGAAAAAAGGTTTTATGTTTTCAACAAAAATTTTCAGAAAGTCTTACTACAATGCTTCTCAAAAATTCTATCTCCCCCCTTCTCTCCTAGACTAGAGGTCTATATATAGCTTGAGAGTTCAACCTCCCTTCCTAAATCAAGGAGAGAAGTGAGTAAATGAGGGATCTCGAACCATTACACATGTATATCCAACTGTTGGTGATCGGGAGTGGTCATTAATGCACAAGGAGAAGTCTGGAGGTAGGTGGGGACAATGTCCCTTGATTTTTTGGCTAGAAGCTCCTTGAGGGAGACAATATCCCTTGTTTTTGGAGGTTGGTACCCTTAACTCATGAGGTTCGAACTGCTTGGAGCTATACACATCTTTTGGCATAAACATTAGAGAAAAAAGGCACATTATACACAAAACTCCACCTCAAAATACATTTACTAAGCAACATGCAAAACTATCCATGAATTACTATTAAATATGGTCAAAAACATTATTAAGTCATATTACGGTGGAAAAATGTGTCAAAGATGACCCTTTGAAATATGCAATAATTGGGCTCATCATCACCCCCCAATTGAAACCTTGCACACCCTTTGTGCAACAAAAATTTGTTCATCAACTCTTACTACCATTGTTGTTTCTTTGTACCCTATTGTTGTTCACTAAGATCGTGTTGTTAAACACTTTGCTATTATTCAACACTCTGGTGTTGTTCAAATTCTTCCAGATCCATATTTATGAAATCTTCCCACAAAATTTGGTGCTTTAATTTCCTAACAGAATCTGAAACTATTAATTTTATGATTCCATGATGTGCTAAAAACTCTTGTTTTCCCTTCTGTCCCTTTTGCTCATTTCCCTTAATGATTAGAGGAGGAAGTAAGGGATGTTGAGGTTCTAGTGTAATTCATGATTTGGAAGATTTATAAGTTGGTGTAATAGTTTGAAGTGGAAAGCATATACCACACTCATCCTTCCCTCACATGTGATGTATTTGATGATATGCTAAGCCACTTCTGGCCATGGATGAGGGAGGATTTCCCTTTTAATGCCATTATTTTCCTCATCATTTTTTTCAGTTGGGAGGAAAAATACCTTCCT
Source organism: Picea engelmannii (assembly GCA_009831015.1). Taxonomy (NCBI): domain Eukaryota; kingdom Viridiplantae; phylum Streptophyta; class Pinopsida; order Pinales; family Pinaceae; genus Picea; species Picea engelmannii. The sequence goes on from ML811966.1 coordinate 126,763, forward strand.
TTCATTAATGGCTTCCTACCTCTCCTATTTATCCCAAGGGAAGCCCAAGGGCAGACTAGATTCCATGTTGAGGGAGGCTTCATTGATTCTCATTACCAGTCCCCTTACTATGGTCACATATTCCTATTCTTATATATTATAGAAATCCTAAGAAAAATATATGGCTACCTCATCATCATATCCTCTTAGTCTTTCAAAGTATCCCAACCAATTACATTTCTGAAAAATTTCTACTATCTCAGGATTTTCATAAACCTTAGAAGGTTTTATTGACTCTCTCCTTTTGAATCCAACTCCCATGGTTGATGTTGATGGATTAACTTCTCAAGGATGATGAGTTGAATCTTTGAAGGGACAAAAATGGGAGATATATACTAGTTACTAGGTTCTTGTAGAGGCACTTGTTTAGAAATTATGATATCTTGGGTTTGCTTTCAGGCAAACATGGTGGCTAGAAAAATTTCAACAAAAATTTTCTTGGAAGAAAAGAGAAAGAAATGAGGGTTTCTTTAAAAACTTTAGGTCGTTATAGTCCCTATGGATTCGTTCTTATAGAAACTGTGAAAATATATTTCTACAGGAACTGTGTGAATCAGGTTTCTACAGGATGCAATTTTTTCAAAAACTCACACAAATTCTAGCATTGAATGAATTTGACCATGGGTCTAGAAACTTGGATATTATCTGAGAATATTTTAACACAAGGAGAGATTCTTATGTGTTCTACAGGACTGTAATAATCAGGCTTCTACAGGATGTGATTTTTTATCCAAAACTCATACAAACCCTTAGTAGTAGTGAATTCGACCATGCGTTTTGCGAACAATAGAATTTGAAGAAAATGCTGAGAATATTTTTTTACAATTGTAGAGTTATTTCTTTTGTCTGTGTGGGTTTAATGGATACCTGTATGGATTTTGTTCCCAGAGCATCTTTTGATTCCTTTGATGAGTGCTTTGCTTCTCTGGATTATATTGTTGTCTTGTCACAACTAACAGCCTGATGTTTTAATGACTCCTTAATTTGTGCTCTTGATTCATAGAAATGATACTTCACTTAGATTAATTAAATCCACATGCCAATTGAATTTTAGCATGAATTATGGCCACCCCACAACTGAAAAGACATGAACATCCTCATTTTCATCACCATATTAGATTTTATAAATTCTTTGACCATAGGAAATAAGCATGGATAAAATTATGTGAGGCTTAAATGAATGTTGAGAGGAGAGATAATCGTGTTAACTTGATTACCTTTGCATGGATTTGATTTTGTTGTTTTGCAGGTGGCTAGAGTAATTGAAGTTGGTATTGATGGTCATAATTCAGTGGTTGATTCGTCTTTTGATGATATGCAGGTCCCTTTTTTTATATTAGTGTTGAATACATTCTCATTGATATGGTTTTTGCACATTTCTTTTACATAAAGATCTCAGATATCATGGCTTCCAAGCATTCTATAGGATACAGAGCATCCTATAGAACTGTAGCTTTTTATGCTGAAAATTTTCTATAGGATATAGAGTATCCTGTTGAAATAGATTTTTGTTGTCTCGATGGTTGCATCTGATGTAGAAATGGTTGGAGAAGGTTGTTTTGTTGTTGACAATAACAATTTAATTGTTTATGTAGTATTTACCCTTAAATGTTTTCCATTATTTGTAGAAATGGACCTATAGGTTAATCCTATAGAATTGTGTAGGATGATCCTGTAGAAATATGTAGGATAACCTTGTAGGTTGTTTTTATTGAAATAAAGGGTAGAATGTAAAATCTTGAATATGGAAAGTGGTATTGATGAATGATCAAAAATGAAAAAAAAGGATAATTGAATGGAGCTGATGGAAAGTGTTATGTATGGATGATGAAAGAAAATTGAAAATTCTTACTATCCTTATTGAGTTGTTGTTGATTGTTGATTTCATTCTTGTGCAGATGGCTGCAAAAAATGAAGTGTTGGGTACCTGCAAAAAAAATCATTAGTATTTAAAAAATTTATTCTCTCTTTTTTCTTCTTTTATTCCTCGGATCTGAGACTGCCTCCATTGGAGGTTTTCACTCATAGATATGTCCTAAATGCCTTAGATGGGTTTCCATATAAGATTTTTATTTTTATTTTTTTTTCTCTCATCATTTGGATGGATTGAGAGCATATCTACTATCAATCACATCCAGATTATGTGTATTTACTGTCTCTGCAAACTCTTCTCTTGTCAGTGGCTTGTTGTAAACTTTTATCCTGAATCCATTTACCAACAAAGGAATTATTTCTTCATCAATGGTTATGATCTATATTGAACCATTATCATAGCATTTTTCGATGGTGTAAGGTCATAACCATATGGTCATCAACTTCCCCTTGAAGTCTTTAAATCTTGAATCATATAAGAGTTCCCAATCCCCCTCTTTGAACTTATTATGCTTAATTTTCTTATCATGCCAATCTTTTCTCTTTGTTGCACTACTTTAGTGTTAAAGTGTGCTTGCATTATGTACTCATCTAAGGCATTTAGTTGACTCAATATTTCTCTTTGTGTTGATGGTAAGTCCATGTCTAATTCAGCTATTTTCCTTAATGTATGGTACTAAAATTCAATAGGGAGCATGACATTATTACCATGGAACAACTCAAAGGGTGTGAGCCTAGTGGTAGTCTTTCATGTGATTTTGTATGCCCATGTTGCTTCTGTGAGTTTATTTGACCATTTTTCCATGTTCATGCATATTGTTTTGGTGAGGATGCTCTCTAGTTCTTGGTTGGTGAATTTAGCTTGTCTATTTTCTTGTGTATGATAAGGTGTTGACTTCCTATGGCAGATGCTATGTTCCTTCATGATTTCTTCAATAAGTCTAGATATAAAATGAGGTCCTTGATCTGTGAATATCTCTATTGGATAACCAAATCTTTAGAATATGCACTCTTGTAGGAATGCAATTACATTAGATTTAGTGACATCTTTCATAGCTTTGACTTCAACTCATTTTGTAAGATAGTCAGTACATACCAATATGTTCTTATTTTCCCCTGATGGAGGATCAATTGGGCCTATGAATTCCATGCCCCACTTTTCAAATGGTTCCAATGATACTTGGGGCTGAGATACATCTCGTTCCTCTTTGTAGGATTCCACATTATTTGACATTCATCACAATGTGACGTATATTGTGGAGCATCTCTGTGTAGGGTTGGACAATAGTATACAGCTTGTAAGATCTTGTAAGTTTTCCTCTTTGCTGCATAATATCCTCCACATGGTTCACCATGAAAAGCATGGAGGATATCATGCACCTCATATTCTCTTATGCATCTCCTTAAAACTTGGTCTGAGAAAAGTTTGAATAAATAACCAGCTACCCAAGTATAGGATGAACTCTTCTTGACAATTTTGCATCTCTCCCTATAGGAGAAATGTTGAGGGAAATTCCTTGTTGTCAGATAATTTCTATATTAGCAAACCAATGGGCTTGTGTTGATATGGAAAATAAGTGCTCATATGGAAACCGATCATCAATCATGTCTTCTTTAGTAGGAATAGTCAACTTGGAAAAACAATTATGCAACTACATTTTTATTTCCAGGGTTATCGAGAATATTTAGATAAAATTGTTGTAATATCAAAAACCATCTAATCATTCTACCATTTATGTCAGGGTTCTTCATCAAGTATCTAATGACAACATGATCTGTATGTACGAAAATTTTATACCCTGTAACATAATGTTTTAATTTATTGAGAACATGGACTATTGCTAACAATTCATTTTTTGTAACAATGTAGTTGAGTTATACACTGACCAAATTTTTACTTATGAAAAAATTGCATAAGGTTTGTTATTTTCATCTTGTCCTAAGACTTCTCCTACAGACTTGTTTGATGTATCAGTGTAAATGTGAAATGGAATAGTCCAATTGGGGACTTGTAGCACATGAGAACTTGAGAGTTTCTATTTTAATGTTTCAAAATATTTTTTCCAGTTCAGAGTCCAATAATAATCTACATCCTTGGATAGAAATGTAAATAAGGGAGACTCTATCTTACTAAAATCCTTGATGAACCTCATATTATATCTTTCACATCCAAGAAAAATTTTGATATCCTTTGGTTTCAGAGGTGTAGGAATTAGAGTGATCATTTTGATTTTGTTTTTGTCTACTTAAATCCCCCTAGAGGATAGATGGTGTCCTAACACGATCCCTTCACAAGTTTGTTTCTCTACATATTTGGAGAAATTTATCTAGATTTTCTAAGGCCTCATCAAAATACTTTCCATAAGGGGTAAATTAATCCATGTATATCTCAATTTTATCATGAATGAGTTCTAGAAAGATACTTAGAATTTCTCTTTGGAAAGTGGTTGGGGAATTACATAGGTTGAATGTTAAGATTTTGTATGAAAATATACCCCAGGGACAAGCAAAGGTGGTTTTTTCCTGATCTTCAAGACCAATTTGAATTTTGTTGTATCCACTAAATCCATCCAGGAAGGAAAAGTATTCCTTCCCAGCTAAGACATCCAAGACTTGTTCAATAAAGGGTAGGGGGAAATGGTCCTTTCTGGTAGCCTTGTTTAACTCTCTATAATCCACACATATCCTTCACTTCCCATTCTTATTTGGAACAATAACTAGAGGAGAGACCCATTCACTATCTGATATTGGATACATGAATTCAACATCCAACAACTTTTGAAGTTCTTGTTTGAATATATCTTTGATTACAGGGTTCATTCTTCTTTGGGGTTGCCTAATAGGTTTTCAATCCTCCTTGATATAAATATGGTGAGTACAAATATAAGGATGGATGCCTTTCATGTCTTTTTAATCCCATGCAAAATCTTCAATATTTATTTTTCAATACATCTAATAGATTTTTTTCTTGCTGACTAGTAAGTTTATTGTTGATTTTGAGTGTTTTTGCATGGATGATCTCTATGATTTTTACAGTTGGATATTCTATCTCAGTAGTGGAAACATTTTTCCATAACTCTTTGTTATTTTCAGTAGAAATTCCAGATCCATTATCATCATTTATCCCTTCTATTTTCACAACAATTGGATATTGGTTTTGCAAAAGAATTTCAAGGAAAGTGTCCTCATCAATTGTACTATCATCCAGAGTTGTGGTTATGGTATAGATGGGACAAGCAGTTGTTTGTGTCAGATATTCTTCCTCTTCCACACACATTGGATTTGTTTTTTGTTATCAAAGGTTGAGCAGAAGGATAAAGAACAATTTTCTTTTGGGATAGACCATCGGTTATAGTCATGTTTCCTGCCCTACATCCAATATATGCATCTATTGTGGCTAGACAAGGCCTTCCCAAAATGAGACAGAAACCATTGAATTGAGACTTGGTTTGAAAGACTAAGAAGTCATTAGGGTACTCCCAAGAATCAATAGAGATTATGACATATTCTATCATCCCTTCAAGTTTGACTGTGGATATGTCTGCAAGTTGAAGGAAAGTATGAGTGTCTCTCAAGTATCCTTGAAGGTTGATTTTTAGCATAGTATATTTGGTCATAACATTTATGGAAGCCCCTAAATCAATAAGAGTATTATGGATCAAGGTTTTGTTGATGTGAACATTCACTAGAGGGATTCCTGGATCCAAGTACATAGGTATAATTAACTTCTCAAGCATAAGGTCATCTAGTTGTCTTATAATATTTATGGTGGGGGAATCTTTAATTTTCCTCCATGGCCTTCTAATGCACTCTTCTTTGATAAACTTATTTAAAATAGGTACATCCTTGAGGTCTTGTAAGAGAGGTATTTGTATACACAAACTTTTAAGTTCCCCTAAAAGTGCTTTCTCTTCAGATGTATAAGTTTTATTTTCATTTAATCGTTTAGGGAAAGGTAGATTTTTTGGTTGAGGTGAGGTAATATTTTATTTCTTAGATTATACATATTATATGAGATTTGGTTGTTGTTTTAAGACTTTTCCTTATCAAAGATTGATCTTTTGTACTTCTAATGAATAAGTATAATAAGTTGTTTCACCATTGTACACAGGTTGGACTTGCTTGTTATTTGTATGTCAAGTAGGGTGAGAAGGTAACTAAGGTTGTTTTGGAGGAACATTATTTAGAGTAGTGTTATTGGGTTGAGGAGGAGGCATTAATGTAGGTTGCCGAAAATTTTGTGGCCTCCATCCTTGTAGAGGTTGACTCCATTGATGGTTATGATTTTGTTGCATGCTAGGAAAATATTGGTATGGAGGAGGAATTGGTGATCCCTAATACTGCCAAGTATTTTCATTTGTCCAATGAGATGTATTGGGATTATACCATGGTTTAGGAGACATTTGAGTTATATGCGCCAAATTCTTTAGCAGTATTGAAGTTTAAACTTGTTTGGAAGGGTCTTGGTGCTCCCAGCCTCCTTTGATTTATGAAGTATAGTGATTCCACATTCTCCTATGCTCCTTGAAATATAGCTTTAAATCCTGGCAAAGAAGTACATTTGTTAGTTGGATGATTTTCTTCAAAAATACCACAAACATCTATAATTTATAGAGGGAACTCATTTCTAGGATGATTTTTAGTGCATTTAGGATAATAAACAACCAATGTGTTCTTTGCTTCCTCATGTTTCTTTTTCATCTGCAAGGTATCCATTTGTATGGATAAAGAATGCAAAATATCATTTTTCATATCTTCTATTAACCCTCTTAATTCATTATTTGTCTGATATTTAGGGTTAGAATATTGAGATGCCAAACCTCTACTACTTCTACCTTTGTTTCTTGAGGACCTTGACTAGTTCTTGAATATTATTTTGATATCATCATAGTACAACTCGTAGATATCTCCATTGGATATGAGATTCAACGTTTCCAACAGATCTTCTCTTACCCTCTGAGTAAGACAAGCTTGAGTGAGTCTTCATCTAGAGTGCAATTTTGAGCTCTCTTGTAGCTTAGTTGAAATATCTCTTCAAACTCTTCTAGAGATTCATTAGGTCTATGTGTCATTCTGAAAATATCATCCCTTGTATTTCTTACTCTGTGATAGTCTTTGTATCTTTCATTGAAGGTATTTTTCATTTGATCCCAAGTTGTGATATTATTTCCCTCCAAGATCATGAACCGTCTTAGAGTTGAATCCTTCAAAGTGGAAGGGAAAATTTTGAGATTTTTTTCAACAATAGTATAATAATATGTCCCACAAATAATTACAAACAACAAGAAAGTGACAAGATATTCATAAACAAGTCCATGGAAATGAGGTAATGTAGAAGGATTATTGTTTTTCATATTGGCTTCTCTATTGGATTCTCGAATGGGAAACTCAAATATCTCTTATTCACCATCCATAGCATAAGGTGAGGGAGATTGTCCTTCTTCTAAAATATTTTCAAAATCTCTAGCTTCCCTTTCCAAGAAACTTTCAAGTGTTTCAGGGTCAATCTCTGGATTGCTTGGACCTATTTTTGGGGTGGAGTTTTTTGGAAAAAATATTCCTTTCCTATCTCTATGTCTATTCATTCATGAAATTAAAAATAAAGTGAAAACCCATTTTTTTTCTTTTCTTTTATATAATTCAAAAGAGTGTGAAAAGGAACTACCAATACTCACATGAAGTGAAAGCACTTGTGTTGTTACACTACATAAATTATATAGCGAGGTTGGCCTTGTGACTAAGGTATCCTTTATACTTCTCCAGGTCACATAAAGGAAAGAAAAAAATGAAAATGATATGTAGACTTTAACACCTCCCTGACAACAGTGCCAAAAAATGATGGCCCTAGGAATAGAAGCAATAATATTATTGTATCATGGGCTCCTACTTTACTTTGTCAACCTGGGGTTTGTACAAAATTGATAGGTGTTATGCAATGTATATGCAATATGCATTGGTCAGTAGTAAAGGTCTGAGACTAATCAAAGGTTGAAATGCATGAAATGTGCATAAATTTAGCTAGTAAAAAGAAATTCTAAATTATTGCTTCAAGGAGAACAAACCAATCTGAAAGTACAGTTAATTATAGATTGCAGAAAGGAAATATAATCTAATGATAGGAAATAAATCATGCTAAACTGTGAAGATCAAAGCAGAATATGAATGTATTCTAGTGTATCACAAAATTGTAATTAAAGAGATGTCAAACTAACACATGAATAAAACAAACTACTTTATGTATAATCCTTTGATCAATGGAAACCACATGTATTTTTATTTTTTATTGGTGTTTCCATAAAAAGAAGACTAAGATAAAATGAAATCTAAAGCTAAAACTGTCATACATGAAGTTTCTACAGGAACTATACAATGTATATAGGAACTATGCAGTTTCTACAAGAAACTATTATAGGAAGCAACAATGAGGCCTAGAAAGGTAGTGGAAGTCTTTAGAAGCATGAAAAAAAAATAGACTATATTAAAATCAAATGGATACGAGGTTCTTGGAATTGGGAGGAAACTAAGAGTGCTCCAAAAGGTTATTGAACATTTCTATAGGATGCATATTGTAACTAACCAATTAGTGATAATCTTAACATAAATTGGAATTGATCATGCAAAACTATATTAAACTTCAAAATAAAATGAAATATTATCTAATCATTAATTAACATGCATGAAACTATAGAAATTGTAACAGGGTCCTTGAGCCCTCTTGAGTGGACCCTACCTAAGAAGCATAAGGAGCCTTGAGAAAACTCTAATGAACTAAAGGAAAAGCCATCTTTGTTTCATTAACAATAGGAATACATCAATAGCAAAAAGGCTCTAATTTTTCAACAAATGTTTTCATAAAGTCTTATACAATGCTTCTAAAAAATTCTATCTCCACCCTTCTCTCCTAGACTAGAGGTCTATATATAGCTTGAGAGTTTGACCTCCATTCCTAAATCAAGGAGAGAAGTGAGTAATTGAGGGATCTAATCCCATTACATCTGTATCTCCAATTGTTGTTGATTAGGAGTGGTAATTAATGCACAAGGAGCGCTTTGGAGGTAGGTGGGGACAATGTTCCTTATTTTTTAGCTGCCAGCTGCTTGAGGGAAACAAGATCCCTTGGTTTTAGGAGGTTGGCGCCCTTGACTCATGAGGTTCAACCTACTTGGAGCTATACACATCTTTTGGCATAAACATTAGAGGAAAAAGGCACATTATACACATAAAACCACCTCAAAATATATTTACTAAGCAACATGGAAAACTACCCATGACTTACTATTAAATATGGTCAAAAACAAATATTAACTCATATTATGGTGGGAAAATGTGCCAAGATGATCCTTTGGAATATGAAATAATTGGGCTCATCAACTACTATTTATTTTTCCTTTTGATTGGAAACAAAACTATCAACTCCAACAATCACTTTGCACAAACCCTAACCCTTAATAACCTTGAGGGAGTTAGTATCCAATTTATATTCTTCTAGTTTTATGATAAAATTAGCAAATGCCCATGTAGCTTATGTTGGTTGAACATCATCTTCCTCAATTATATCTAGGGCTTAAAATGTGATACAACTTTGAATAGAGCACATGTTTGTTTCTCAACTAGGATATAACTAAGCTCATAACCCTTAAGCAGGGATGAAATAATGGCATTAAATAACTTATGCTCTCATCATTTTTTTATGTGAGTACTATTGCTAGAGTATCTTCAAAGGAAATGGAGTAACTTAATACATTAATTGTAAATATATCAATGCATAATCGTTTGACAATAGACGATAGAACAACAAATAATCGACTGAAAGTGATAAACCATAGTACTGGATATTTTTCATTATACATATTACTACCAATACAAAGAGCTCATTGTAATTTAGATCCTAATTTTTACATGATGTGATAGGTTGAATCTCTTTTGTTGATAGTTCTTCTGATCACAAGGATTTAAACACCATCTATTGTTTTGGTTAAATTTTCCTTGCATTACAAGTTTTCCATGAATGATTTGGGACTATTACCTTATTTTATTGGTCTTGAAATCACCCATTATAATTCAAGAATCAAGTTGACAGAGACCAAATATGCACTAGATTTGCTCACTAGATTTCAAATGATTGATTGCAAATTTTTTGCTACACCTTTTCTTCCATGATTCAAGCTCGAGGATGGAAGTACCACACCTTTGGTGGGAAGTACATGGTACAAACAATTGGTTGGGAGTTTTCTTGATCTCACCCACACTAGACTTGACATCTCTTATGTTGTTGGAGCAATTTTTAGATACATGCAAGAGATTCATGAACTGCATTTGAAATTTGCAAAGAGAATTTTCCACTATGTTAAGGGTACTCACAGTTTTGGGATACATTATGTAGTAGATTTCACTCTTGATCTATTTGGATACATAGATTCTAAATTGATTGGCGATGACATAGATCACAAGTCCACTTCTGATTGTGTATTCATTTTTTTCTTAGGTCCTATTAGTTGGTTGAGTAAGAAGTAGTCAGCCATTTCTTTATCGAATACAAAGGAAGAGTATAGAGGTGCAAAAAATACAACATAAGACATTTGGTTGCAACATATTCTCACTGAGTTTGGTATTAAATATCATAATCCTATAGCCATATTTTGTGAAAATTAGAGTATCATCCATACCTCTAGATATATGGTTCAACATAATAGGACCAAGCACATTGAGACTCACATACATTACATCTGAGGGTTGATTCATGATCAACCATTAATCTGCAATATTTTCCATCTGCAAAATGGATTGCAGACATCTTTACCAAATCCTTCAC